>CAODLS010695418.1:0-14863 GCA_948243855.1 Flueggea neowawraea
GTGGAAGAATTTCAGACTAGTTGAGAGAGATTTGAGTGAGAAATGGAGAGAAAATGACGAACTCGGTCGGGTTTTGGACGTTTTAAGAGATGCAGATCAAAACACACTATTTCGACCATTTCAAAGGCAACATACGTTATACTTGATCTCAACATACGTTATGGCCATTCACAATGTATGTTGTACATCACAACGTACGTTGTGATGCATTCTAGTAGCCACGAATTTGAAGAAACACAACTCAATGTACGTCATTCCATGCTAACGTACGTTGATCATCCTCGCATCCCAGATGACATACATTGTGCCTAGCCAACGTACGTTATGCTAATTTTCCAGATAGTGTATGTCTTCCCTACTCAACAACGTATGTTGTACTTAAGTTTAACGCACGTTGTTCACTCTCCAATCGCATACTCGCATTCCACGCTTCCCAATGTGCATCGGACCTCCTACGAGGTTCGATAACACCTAATCCTCGAATAAATACATCCGATTATCTTCAAGATCAATCGGACTTGGTCAGAAAGCTATAGGAATCCTAACCAAAATGGGCGGAATATTAGACCCTTAGTAGTTCCACGAGTTAAGGATGAACTATAAAATGGTTCTTTAAGCAATGGGAATGCAAATGGCATTTGCGAGATCGAAATGAAGTTAAGTACTAGATGATCTACCCAAAGGTAAAAACTTAATAGGAATATGTGGATATAAGAAGAAGCGAAGTGTCCATGAGAGGATCGATAGTCGCAAAGGGGTTTATCAATTATAAGATTTGTCTTTGTTCAATAGACTTTGACCATGAGGGCTAGTCTATACCTTAAGGCTTCTTTTTTCCGAAGAGAATTGGGCGAAGAAACTATTAGTGATATGCCCTAACCCAATCATATGAACATTGTCATTTATGTTTCTTTATTAATATATGAGGCATTTCATTGATTATCTTGTTATTTTCTAACTTGATAAAAATATCCATGAATAGTTAGTCCTGCCTTATGTCATCAAGTGTGTAACTTGATAGTAAAACCTTAAGGTGAAAGAATATTATTCTAAATTGTCATTGGTCGTTCATTATCATGAGAATGATAATGAAGTAAGGCTAGTATGTGTTTTGATGGATGATAATGTTATACTAATCATAGACATAGAATGTCACTAAAAAACATAAATACATGTTGAGAACATGATATTAGATTGACCCGCTATGAGAAATACAACATGGATTAGGCCATCAATACTTCTCACTGCAGTAGTGATATTTGAGTCATTCGACCTAAATTCACTATAGATTCCTACGTGAGGAACTCCATGTTTTGATATAGTTCAATATCATCCTTAACAGGATAATAATACAGACTATTATTGGGCATGTTGTAAATCACGTAGAGGAATGTGAGTGACAGTGAAGGAATTTGTCCCGCTCTTATTTGAGTAAGATATCTCTTGGCTACTTGACAAGTAGGACTGATGAAATGCATGGTCGTGCTCGAATGAGATTGATAGGGGTTATCAATATAATTCGTTTGGTCAGTCTACTTGGGTATCAAGAAATGTTTGATTAAACTTTATAAAGATGACATGATCTATGCTTTATGCTTAATCGAGATATCGCGTGACAAAAGGACTAAATATCGTACTGTGGATTCGATATTGTCGAGCCATTGAATTCGCTCAAGTTGGGTAGTCATAATGTCTTACTAGAGTCCGCTTATGACTTGTGGGCCTAAATGGTAATTTGGACTTATTGCCAATATTGAGTGAACCTACAGGGTCACACACTAGAACGAGCTGTTGTTTATAATGTATCTTGCTATTATTTTATGAGAATATTTTAAATACAATTAATTGGTTAGTTGTTTTAAACTGGGTGATGGAATAATTTATTTTAGAATAATTTTAAAACAAATTAAAATTTATTTGACCTAGTCAAAATAGTTTGTTTGACTTAATCAACTAAGGAGGAGCTTTGACTTGGTCGACAAAAGAAATAGGAAATTAGTATTTATTTATGAAATTAACAAGTGGGCCAAATTTATATTTTATTTATGAAATAAAATATGGCCGAATTTTATTAAAGAATAAATATTGGACTAATTCGTCCTTGTGTAATTAGGGTAAATGAATTCTTATTAGAGTAGAATTGGATCTCCTAGTAAGACTAGGACTAGGGTTTATTAATGTCTATAAGTAGGCTTATGTAAAACCCTAGCCGTTCTCCTCCCTCCAATCTATCCATTGTCGTCCATATTTCTCAAAGAAAGAGAGAAAAATAGCAAGGTATTTTTTAGAGTCAAAAATTCGGTGCTAGCACACCAACACCTTGGCGGTTCGTTCATGTGGATACCGGTAGAGGGCGTTCGCATCCTGCAGCATCTAAGACTCTATTTCAACATCACCTTCTCATTCTTGTTTCGAAGCATCGAGGTAAACACACATTCCACTGTCGGTTTTATCAATTTGCATGGATCCTTGGTGGATTTCGTTAACAAAAATTTTAATTTTCGATGCATGTATGTGCCATGTTTTCCAACAGAAACCTACATGGTTCAACTCATAGGTTTCATCGTGCAGGGCAACAAACATTAGGTTATTTGGCCTTGGTAAGTCTTTGAGTAATTGGTATATTTAAATTAGTTATAATGATATGAAGTAATTGAAGGTGAATCTTGTCATTCTATTCTTGTGTGTATGTAACACACTTATAGATAGAATTGTTCTAGCGTGCATGAATAACATCAAGGATTGATTGTGATCCAACTTTGAGATAATGCATAAGGGTTATCTTCGAAATAAGTTTTTTTAGGATTGTTCAAGTACATTGTTGTCTCTCTTTAAGATAGATGTATCAATGCAATCTTGAACACGTTTTCGTTGCGAACCTACATATATCCCTAGTCCAAGAATTAACTTTTTGGCCAACATATGTGCCCACATATGATGTGAAAAAAGAAAAACATATAAAGAACGTTTCCTATATGAATTAGTAGTCAAAGAACATCTTGCTATGTAAAAGATGACTATAAGTCTATGATTTGTTGCATACAAGATGTGAGTTCTACTATGCTATAAGTTAACTAGTAGATGTTGATTGAACCCACGAGAAGGGTATTAGGAAGTGGTAAGTGAGATACTTGAAATGTACTATAGTTGATGCGCTGTGTTGTCAAAGAAACGGTCCATGATCAACTAGACTCACAATTGCCCTTTGTCCATATGATGTAGACATGAGTTCTACGTTTGGGTGTAAATTCTAGCTTAGTTATGGTACTAGCAAGAATCTTGCTTAAGTAGTGAGAACTACGATGCAAAGCTATACGTGTAGCTTCGCCAATATACAACGCGCGAGGAAGGTTTGAAAGAATGGTTTGAATACCACTCAAACTTAATCACCTCGGGATAATCATTGATAATCTGTGGTGACCGTCAATGATCGATTGCTAAGGACCAAGAAATCCACAGTAGATTGAGCAAATCGATATCAAGTATCAATTTGGTAAAAGATATAGTTGCAGAAGAAAATAGTGAACTTAGAGTTTGAAAAGTCCACGCGGGATGTGAATCCTCTTGTAAAAGGCTATCAAAGAGACGTACTCTTTGGTATTGGTGTGGCATATGAAATGTGTAATTTGTTAGCACATGGTGCAATACACGAGTGTGAATGTTTTGAGTAAATCATTTATGGTCTTTGTGACAAAAAGCATGTTGGACAGAGAAGCAATCCACTCACATAGGTGTTTACCTTGGGTTTGACAAATCATGGGCCAAATGCCAAGATGAGGCAGATTTTGAACAGTTTATGTGACCACGAGAGTATGTTCATAATCAAAGATGCCGCCTTGCAAAAGTTGCAAGATGAAGACGTATGATTAATTTGTAAAATACGCTATGGATGGTGGATCTATGTTAGATTACTAAGTAATCTTGTTAAGTGTCTGGACAGACTTAGCACGTTCCGTCTTAAAGCCATAGGTAATCCTAATAGAAAGTGGACTAAGGTAGAATGCTAGGTTGCACTCTAACCGAAGCCTCTACATGGAGTTAAGTTAGTATTTTGAAACATGCGCTTCTTCAAACAAGGAGAGAACACCATGGCACATGTTCTTACCATGTGTGCTAAAACTCGACCATGGGGATGAGAAAACTTGTTATGCAAGATGATCTCAATTTCTCTAGTGTGAGACCCTGCAATGAACAAGAGGTTCTCTGCACGTACTACCCTTTTAACTCTTAACACATACATGAAGTATGAATTGGTGTGGTTGCTTTGGTGTGTCACCTAAGTCATGCTTGATTCGGCTGGACGAATCACTTTGGGTAATCATATTGATTCATGATGGATTGTATGATGTAGGAGAGGAAGGCTACCTTCTAACACATTAATAAAGTTTCATGGTTCACCAAGTACCTTATTATATTTCCAACATGGAAATATAATAGTGAACACAAATTAAACTTTCATGAGATCATATAGTTTGAAAATGATGATTGTGGAAAGTAGATTGGGGTAAAGCATATATTAACAAGGAGATGAAATGCTTGTGTAAACATTCAATATGAGAAACAATATAGAGAACTGGTGTATATCCTTAACCAGTGTACAACATTATAGCTTTCGTCTTATGACCGGTCGCGCAGCCTATTTGCTGTAAGACAGAATAGATCTCAAGTGCGATGAATGTAATTTCATCAAGTGCTATGATGAATAATGTCTTGTCATGTGCGAGTGGGAGATGTTGGAAAACGGGTTTGCCCATGCTGGTTCATGTGTGGAACCTGAACCCAAATTGATTAAGTGTCAATTCAGTTACTCAACAAATGGGTTTTGGTTAACTTATTTGGTTTGGTTGGATTTGGGTTTCTGATTAGTTCAAGAGGAGCCGAACTGGTCAATATAAATATGGACTTAAGGAAACCCTAAACATCAGTTGTTACAGATAAACACAGAACGTAAAAATCACACCCCTCCCATCTCTCTCAAGCCGTCGGCCATGGTGGAAGGCTTCGTTCTTCGTTCTTTCTGTATACGGATCATTTTGCGGCTCTTAGGTTATGGATAAATGCTTTGTTTCTGGCGTTAACACGTCTGTGATTCGTTGTGAATGGCAACAAATTGTTCTTGTGCATCTGCTGATGTTCTTCCGCTGCGTATCGAGATAGGATCTCGATCCCTCTTTGTTTGATTATTTATTACTGATATATGTTGTCTATTTAGTATGTAGATGCTTTCAATAAATATTGATTTGATCTTGAAAAGAAGGAATTACACATGTATTAAAATTGAAACAACAAATTAATTCATGACTTCTACTTATTATATGTATAAATAAACTCTATAAAGCAATCAATGACAAATTTTACACCGTTATTAAAAAAATCAATGGCGAATTGTGGAAATTGACACAGTCAAAGTTTCCATTTCAATATAAAAACATATTCTTTAATCAAATGACTAACCAAATATTGGTCAAGTCTTCCTATTTTTTTTTTTAAATCAAGTCTTCCTATTTCAGTCATTAGTTATTGTTTGAGGGTTATTTATTATTCAAACTACACTAATTGTTTGTTACAATAATTTCAATGTCATTCTTCCAGAAATATTGTCGAATTATTGCCATTATAATGTACTTTTCAGCTTGTCATTTTTTTTTCACAAGTTTTGTACTTGTGTATTAACCGAAACATCCAGATCATAGTAATTGAATATACTCAAAATACTAAATTATTATTTTCAAAATTTAAAAAAAAACATTTGTGCATAATTATATATAATTTTACTATTACAAAAATATTATTTGGCATCACAAGACCAAAAAAAATTGAAAAATATATGGAAATCACCTGTAATATTATATAAATATTACATGAATATTTCAATATACTCATTTAACTATTCATCCTATGTAAAATAAAGGATAAATATACGCAACAACTGATTTTGTATTACAAATTGCTCCATACTAAGAAAATATTCGAACAAAGTATCCTCAAACATCACATCCAAACTTAACTTCTCTTGAATAATTTTAGTCACGTCAACACTGACATGGAACCCCATTTTATCACTAAAATAATTTTCAATCTCACGAAAACACTGCAAATTTAAAAAACATTGGACAACAACGATATTTCTGTCTTAGTAAACAACTAAAAAAAACATAGTCAATATCCTCTCAGTAGCATATAAATATACCACCATTTGTAAAAGATCACTAATTAATCATCAAAAAATATTATAAAAATTGAAGTAATAATATAAACATCAAGCGACTAATATTCCAATATACATTGACAGTCAACATTCTTAAACTACAAAAATACAAAAATATACCTATCTTGGAAAAATAACAGGCATAAAACAACAAAAACACAAAAATATCCCTTTAATGGCATATGAATATATCAATATCTGTAACAGATCACTATATCATCAAAATTATATTATAAAAATTGAAGTAAATAATACTCCAATATACATTAGTGAAAACTAAAGGACAAAATTCATGACAATCCCTTAGATTTGGTGTATTCTCTATTCCGGTCCACAAGTTTAGAAATTAGTCGCTCCGACCCCTCGCTCATAACTCTGTTAGTCAAATATAATGGAAATCAGATATGACACATATGTATTTTTTTGTCATTAAATTCTTAAAATTAGTAGGTTTATGTCCCATGTCAGATTTCTGTTATATTTGATTAATAGCGTTAGGAGCGAGAGACCAGAGTGACTAATTTCCAAACTTGTGGATCGAAATTGAGAATACACCAAACATCAAGGACCGCTGTGGATTTCGTCCAAAACTAAAACACACAGTCGATATCTCTAAACTAAAAAACACAACCATATACTCATATTGGAAAAACAACCAGCATTGAAAAACGATGAAAACACAGTCAATATCCCCTCGATAACACTTCAATGTACTGCTACTTGTAGCAAATCACTAAATCATCAAAATAGATTATAAAAATTGAACTAATAATATAAATATCAAGCAAATAATACTAAAATATGCATCAATGGAAACTAAAACACAGTCAATATCCCTAAACTAAAAAACACAACAATATACCTGTATCGAAAAAATAAACAGTATAGAACAACAACAAAAACGCAATTAGTATCCCCTCAATAGCATTCCAATATACCACCATTTGTGACATATCACTAAATCATCAAAATAGATTATAAAAATTGAAAGAACAATATAAATATTAAGCAAATAATACTCTAACATACATCAATGGGAACTAATACTTTGGATCATCGACAACATCCTTCTTTTAGGGACATGAGGAGCTTTCCATCAGTTTGTTCCTAAATTCTACGAACCTCAAATCAAAACACGGTGAAATTAACAACTGCATAATGAATAATATGTAAATATATCCACAAAAACCTTAAAAAAAATGAATGATTGATTATTTTACTAGAATCTATAAAATCAGTTAACGATTGAAAATTTTACAAGAATCGATTTCAAAAATCCCTAAAACTCAAATTCTTGAAACAATCAAAATAAATAAAATCGACAATATAATACATAAATGCATGAAAGACAAATTTACAGCATGCTCTCTTCAAGATTGCTGTGAATCAATTTCTCCCCAAATATACAATAATATGTTAAACGCACAATTAAAACGGTCAATATGTATGTGTATAAAAACTCAATTTAAAAAATGAGGGAGATGATTGTTCGAGAAATTGATGGAGAGGAAATATGACGATGAATTGGGATATAAGATTTAGTTTGGGTAATTAGTTATTGTATAATAGACGAATGAAAAAAGGAATAAATAATTTGAGATTAATTATGGGAGAGAGACTTGAGGGATGTGGGGATGAAAATAATCTATATATTACATCGACATTTTAAGCTTGCCGTTTGGCCTTCTAAAAGTATAACATTTGGCATCAGGTTTTCTTCACACCTGGCATCGCCGCTTTGCTTCCTTCTATGTTTCCCTTCTTTTTGCGTTCCAATTTGCGCCTTCATGCTTGCCATTTTTCTTATGTGTTTTCCTTCTCTTCACCTTCCTCTCTTTCTTCTCTTTTGTGTTTTGGTTGACCCACAAACGCCACCACTTTCCTTCTCTTCACCTTCCACTTTCTTCTCTTCTGCGTTTTAATTTACCTCACAGACTACAACCCTTTGTTTCTCTTCATCTTCCCACCTTAATTGCTTTGATTTACGACTATTCCTCTTTCTTCTTATGCGTTTTACAGCAGCCTCACCTTCCAAACCGCTTTTTACAGATTTTTGATTATGAGTTCATCAACGACGATTCAGACGATTCTGATGATCTCATCTGCCACTGCCACCACCACCTGGTACTTACCTGTTCCCTTCCATTTCTTTGCAAGATTTTTGCCGGGCATGATGAATTTGTGAATCTTCTATTCTTTTCCCAATTTTGAATAGTCTTATCTGATAATGGCACTATGAGTGGCAATGCAAAAAAATGAGTCTTTGTTGTTCCTAATATGTTCGATAACTGTAAGGTTTTATCTGAGAATTACATGTTTAGGTGGAGTTTGAACGGTGTTGATGTTTTAGTCATGTGTGTTTGGAGGTTGCTACTGGATTTCAGAATTACATGTTTTAGCGCTACTGGGTTGACCTGTAGAACTAATACAATATCTTCTGTTTCAAGTTTTTAATTATATGCATTTACTCTTTTCTTTGTTTAACGGCAATGCATGTCGTTTTCTTTGTTTCTACAGTTAAGTTGAAGAAGCAGTGTTTGTGTTCAGTTCAGCTGGCTTCCAATGTGTGATCCTCTTCTTGATACAAGTCTCCGGGTACAATTTTTTGATGAAATTGCTTGAGTTGGCAAGGGAATCTTGCCCACTGGCCATTATGAAATGCTTGAAGAAGAATGACATTATGTTTACGGTGGTAGCTAATTTGATTTACTAGAAATTATTGGCAGGTGAAAACTGCATCTCCAAAGAAGTACTATGTACACCCAATACAGGCATTATTAAGCCAAAGGCAACATGTTATTTCATAGGTACATCAATAATTCCCACTTTTCACAATGTGTTCTGCTAAATTTATCCTGAATCAACCCAATGACTGAAATGAGAGATCTATTTTAGAACTAACTGAAAAACCCTTTTGTTGTTAATACAAAAAATGGTGTTCGTGCTTGACTGATTGGTGAAACCTGAGCTGGACTAAAATGCCTTGTTTTGCTTCAATAATCAAAAGAGTTATCAACACTAATTAATGTCCTGAGACATTAAAAGCAGAAGAGATAAATCAATAGTGTGCAATTTAATCCTTACATGAGGCAATTTGGATTCCATTTTATAATCGAAGGAATTACGTGGCATTTCTTGCATTGTAACAATTGCAGTCACCATGCAAGCTCAGAAGATAGCTCCACCTGATTTATGGTCAAGATCAGAGATGACATTCCTGCTGATAAGGCTTGCCTTCTCAGATGTTGTGTATCAATGGGTATGATGATTTTTAAGCACTCGAATTTAACTATTTCCCTTTAACATTTATTGAAAATTCCCAGTTAGATACTACCCTCGGTGATCAATAAGCTTAATCATGTTGTGCCTTACCACTTCAGGGATAGGAGCAGCCTGGAAGGTGGCAAGGATAGAAAAGGGTTCAACAGTGGCCATCTTTGGACTTGGAGCAGTCGGACTTACGGTATTTAATCTCACTAAATTGCAAATTGAAAGCTTGGAAATTCAACAAAAAGAAAATACATTACTCATCTAGGACGTTTCTTAATCACCAATATTTCTACCGTGGTAGATTAGGTTAAACAACTTAAAAAAACATATATCCAAATATACTATATACTTTATTTTTTTGTGTAATTTTTTATCAATTTTACAAAATACATGCCGTAATCTCCAATATAATTAGAATAATCATCTGATCACATACTATTAAGCACAAAAAATCAAATTCAAGGTTCACATAATTTTTTATGAATATATTTTATTAGCAGAAGAACATCACTTTATACACAAGTGTTGGTGATAGTTTGCAGGTTGCAGAGGGAGTGAGAATGCAAGGAACCTCCAAGATCATAGGAGTGGATTTGAATCCTGATAAGTTTGAGATTGAGTTCTTCTCTTTTTACAAAACAACATCTATACGACAAGAAATTAAAACGTAGATAAGCAATATTTAGTTGGTTCAGGATCGTTTTTCTCAATTGCAGGAAAAGATTTTGGCATCACTGATTTCATGTCACTCTTTATATGACAGCAGTTGCTTCTCTTTCTATGTTGGTGCAAAAGCCTATTGTTAAGGTGCTCGCTGTTTACCAAAAAAGTACTTTGCTCTGTGAAATGCACCTGCTTAACAGGTATATAAGTCTGTTATATTGAGTTTTTGTCCAGGTTTATCTAGAGACAGGACTGGAGGTTAGGTTATCAGAATTAGGTGCAACTGGCTATCCTCCTACAACTTTGTGACCTTCAATATTGGATGTGGACTGGAGATGTAAGACTATGCTTCTCTTGCAATATTACGAGATATTGTTCAATCTATAAACTTCTGAAATTTAAGCACTTATCTTATTGCTCTGAGTTTGCAAGTCAGTACTTCGTGTTATTGCGTTTTTTCTTTGGCATTGGATCAAGCAAATCCTGGACAAGAATGTTCTTTTGTGAAAATTTTAGCTTTTTAAAATCAAAATACAAGTAGTTTGCCGAGTTTTAGATACTTCATATGTTTTGTATGCAACAGAATGCTTTGTCATTGAAGAATTTGCCTTCACAAAGACAAAAAAAAAAAAAAACTGCAAAGCTAAGTAAGCTACATTCTTTGAGCAAGGATAGTGTCGCTTACTTGACAAGCTTAACCAATTTTGGTATTAATTTATGCTGAAAAGAAAACCCTGACTTTTTCATGCAATTGATTTTGCAGGGAAATCGGAAGCAACCTTAAATGTGCTTTCCGGACTCTGAAGTTGCTTCTAATTTTGTTCTACAAGGTATGATTGCAGACAACCAAAGTTGTTGAATTATCATGATATGCTTTTTATTTTTTCTGTGTTGTTGATGGATTAGTTGGTGATTGCATGAGCTGAAGGATCTCATGTCACAATAATTATATGTGTTTGTCCTCTTATCTTTGAATTGATACCATGTAATAATTAATATTTAGATTTGTTGTCTTTATCAATATAAGTTTTCTCTTTGATTTTGAAGTTTGAAGAACCAATCTTTCATAAGTATTGCTATTTGTCTATTAATTTTTAGTCCAAAACATCTCATTTTTTGTTCCCAATGAATATTAATAATACACATTATTTCAAACTCCATCTACACTGTTTGATATTTGGAGTTACTCGTCTTTATTCTCAATTGAATATTAATCTTTGGTTTGTTACCATAGACAATTAATATGAGATATTTTTAATAGTTAGATGATCTTTTTTTTAATTGAAGACAACTTTTTATTATAATCTCAAATATTTGTAAAAAAATAAAAGCAAGTTTCAAAGCATCCCAGGACAACGTCTAGGTTCTATGAGCTAAATTTGAGGAAGAGAGAAAACTGATTTTTAAGGATTAGGATATCACATTATTTGGTTTTGGATAGATGTAATATATAAACCTCACAAATGTAATTTTAAACATAAGTTTTTTTTTTTGTAATTTATTTGGGTCAGGTGACTTAATTCCCTACTAGAAAATTTCACAAAATAGATATTTTTTGAAACATTAGTTAAAATATCCACTCAACTTTTACTAATGTAGTTATAGGTTTTATTATTATTCTAATTTTGTCTACTTAATGGATAAATTTGGTTATTATAATATTTCTAATTAGGTAGTAAATAGAAGTTGGTTTCCTATTTTTTAGGTAGTGATTTACACTTCTCTCTTCTCCACTTTTATTGGCTATTAATATCTGATTACAATCCCTATATTTTAGGTCATTGAATTCATCCACTTTTTGGATGCTATTTGTCAATTTTCAGAATTTTTTTAATATTTCATGCACATTTTTTTATTTTAATATTCAATGTAGTTTTAATTTAGTTTCAAAAAAGTTTCAATCTATAAAAAAAAAGCATTACAGTTTACAACTCTACATGAATAATGATAGTTTTAATCTAGTTTCAAACTATAAAACGTCCATAAAACTGTTAATAATTAATTTTACAGTATCATGATATATTTAAATGTTATAGCAAAGTTTCTGTCAAATTTCAATTGAGTTTCAGTAAGAATTTATACTAACATTTGCTAATATTTTAGTAACAGATTTTTTTTAATGTGTTGATAAGTATTTTTTTTGGATTTTTTTCATCTGATTATTGTCAGTTAAATCTCTCATGATTTTGGAATTAAGCAATCAAAATAATATCTTAATAAATGTGATTCCTTTAAATCCGATTTCAACAATTGGCAAATCCGATTTTTTAGGAGATTTACTGAAATCACGTTTTAGGTGGCTATTTTCAAAAAATATTTTACCAAATTATGGACATGTTTGGTTAAAGTTTTGAAGTGGTCATTTGTAGAAGGATTAATTACATTCTCAACTACAAATTGGATCTTTAATTACAAACTAATCAAGGTGTACTTTTTTCTCAATTTGCGGCCCCATTTTTACACTTTTACGCAATTTTTTTAGTTTGTACGGACACTAAATTCGTATTTAGACCTCAAACTTTCTAATTTTTGTCTTATTCAACCGTTATATTTTCTCTCTCCTTTTTCTCTTCGTTCTCTTTCCTGTCCGTCTCTCTCTCCTCTCTCGTTTGCCTCCCTCTCTTCTCGATCTACTATCCCCGCCGCCTTACCTCTGCATCGCCGTCTCTACTGTCCCCGTCGCTCACCTCCTCATCGCCTCAACCTTCTTTCTCTGCCTTCTCCTACTTTGATCTGCCTTCTCCGCGTTCCAATCTGTCTTCTCTGCCACAGTTCTTTGCCTCTTCGTTGTGTCGCAGCCTCGATTCTCGGCTCACCTTTTTTCTTTTCCTCAAATGTCTCCTCGCCGTCGTATCACTCCTCTTTGGCGACTTGGTGGCAGCCAGATTTGGCTTCGATGGTGCCGGCCAAGTCCGGCCCGCACTAGCAACTATCATACTGCTTTTCTTTTCTTTTCTTTTTTTTAATTTTTTGTGTTTTAAAAATATTTTTAAATGTTAATAATATGTTATTTTTGTCAAATTTTTAGAAAATTTATTTAAAGTGTACAAATAATTATTTGGGTTGATTTTAGGTTGTTTTTTAGATTTTTAATTTTTTTTTGTAAAGTTGATTTTAGGTTGATTTAAAAAAACTTATGTAGAGTTTATGTAGAGTTGATATTAGGTTATTTTTTAATTTTTTTAAAAATTTTATGCAAAGTTGATTTTAGGTTGATTTAAAAAACTTATGTAGAGTTTATGTAGAGTAGGTTTAGGTTGTTTTTAAAAAACTTATATAGAGTTTATGCAGTGTAGATTTTAGGTTTTTTTAGGTTTTAAAAATTTAATTTAAAGTTCATTTTTGATTGATTTAAAAAAAATTATGTAGAGTTGATTTTTTTATGTAGAGTTATTTTTAAAAAATAATTTCAAGTTTCTAAAAGGTTTTCAAAAAGGTTTAATGCAAGTTAATTTTTAGTTTGTTTGAAAAATTTTTAAATTTGAAAAAATTAAGTAAAAAGTAAGTAATCTAAAACAAATTAAAAAGGACTAGAATGAGAAAAATTAATAAAATATAAGGAATAAGTATAAAGAACGAACCGAATTATAAATGTAAGGAAAACAGTTTGCGTGATAAAAATAGCTGGTAGGATGTCATATGAGAACAATCTAGCCGATATTGCTTTGTAATATATTTTTAAACTGGAGCCGTTTTGAACGTCACCCTTTGTAAAGTATGTTTTAGTTTAAGAGCTTACTTGTGGAAAACATATTTTATGAAAAAAAATATGAAATTAGACTTGGAAAATCTGTGGGCCCAATAAAGAGAGAGTCCAAACAAAGAAAGGCCCAATAGAAAAAAAAACGAAGTCTCCAACCCAAGGATCCATCTGACACCAAAAAATGACACAAACCTCTTTGGCCTTTGCTTCCGTTCTCTGTCTACATTTGTGTGTGTCTAACTCTGTGCAAACCTGGCTCTCTCTCTCTCTCTCTCGTATTCATCGATTCTCTTCACCTTCTCAATCCCTTCTCTCTCCGATTCTCCTCCTAAGCTTTCCACATAACCGACTCTGTTTCACCCGATCCGTTACTCGAACCAAATTGTTTTAACCTAACCGAGACAAACAGCTTTGATTTTCTTTATATGCATGTAAATTATGGCTTCGTCTAGTCCTCGCACTGTTGAAGAGATCTTCAAGGACTACAGCGCTCGTCGCTCTGGCCTGGTTCGCGCTCTCACTTACGGTTACGACACTTTCTCGTCTTTACACGTTTCCGTATACGACTGCGTTTTATCTCTGTTTTGGTTTATTGACTTTACTTTTGTTGTGTTTCGTGATTCAGATGTGGATGATTTCTACTCGCAATGTGATCCAGGTTCGGTCTTGTCATGAATTTTGTTAATTTTAGCTCTGAATTTGTGTTTGGTTGTTAACAATGTAGAGCTAAGTAACAGAAAGATGTATTTTGTGTATTGTATCTCGATGTGCATTTTTCGATTAGGAAGTTGATTAAATTTTGTGAGGAACGGTGGAAGATTAAAAAAATTGGGTTTTTGTTTTTTTAGCCTTTAGATATGACGCATTCATCTTTAGACAGTAAATTGCTGGAGAGGATGGATAATTAAACTTTATCACAACTAAAAATAGGCTCTTAGGGCTAAAAAGAAGTTGGCTTCTGCTTTGCATATCTGATGTGATGTGCAACGCTAGTTAATAGGTTAGTCTGTGTTGGGTTC
>CAODLS010695429.1:0-12219 GCA_948243855.1 Flueggea neowawraea
AGTTAAGAGGCGACTAGCAGTTACTAAGTTGCAGAGATTGATGAAGGATGGAGTCAAGTTACAATTTGATGACTCTTGAGTTCTGTTTGGTCATGTTGAGGCAAGACCTATACTGTTGGACCATATCCGAGATTCTCACAAGGAGGATTTTGAGATGCAGAGTTTGATCAAGAAATTTAGATCACCTGGTATACCCAAGTTTAACATTGACGATTTGGGAGTGTTGTGGTTTGGGTTGAGATTTTGTGTAACATCCTCTGGTGGATTATGCGAGGAGATTATGACCAAGGGTCACAACTCCACATATTCTGTACACCCAGGTTACATTAAGATGTATTGGGATCTTCGATAGGCATATTGGTGGCTAGGGATGAAGAAGGACATAAATGAATTTGTCAGTTGGTGTTTAACCTGTCAATAGGTTAAGTTTGAGCACCAACGTCCTTTTGGACTACTACAACAGTTACCCCTTTCGAAGTGGAAGTGAGATCGTATTACGATGGACTTTATGGTAGGGTTGCCAAGGACACCCTCGGAGTACGATTCCATTTGGGTGATTGTGGACCGATTGACGAAATCACATATTTTTTGCCTATCAAGATGACGTATGGAACGGCATGGTTGGCGAAGTTGTATCTTTACATGGTGTGCCAATCTCTATAGTGTCTGACAGAGGACCACAGTTTACATCGTAGTTTTGGCGTAAACTGTAAGAGGATCTAGGTACTCGAATGGATTTCAGTCCAGCATTTCACCCGCATACTGATGGTCAGTCCGAGCATACTATTCAGACTTTGGAAGATATGTTGAGGGCATGTGTTGTGGATTTTAGTGGTAGTTGAGATTCTCACTTGCCATTGGTGGAATTTGCGTACAATAATTCGTATCATTCGTGTATCAGGGTGGCGCCTTACGAGGCATTATATGGTAAGAAGTGTAGATTTTCTTTATGTTGAGCTGATGCCGGAGAGAGAGAGCCTCTAGGGCCAGATCTTGTTTTGGAGACTACGGAGACTGAGTGTTGGGTATGTACTGTCTATGTTTTGAGGCGGGTAGCCTAGACTTTGGTTTAGGTTTATTTTGGAGATCTAGAGTTGGTAATGACTCCGATTTGTTATGTTTCAAAATTCGAGAATGAATTTCTTTTGAGGGGAAAAGTATGTAATATCCCGCCCGTTCCAACTATGTTCCCATAGTGATTGGAGTTTCGATTGATGATCGTTGATGATCTATGAGGATGAGCAAGTGTGGGATTGGTGTAGAACCTTGAGAATAACGAGTCTTGAGAGAGAATAACTCGAGTTAGTGTAAGATGTAACTCAAGTTGTGTGACCCCTATACAACTCGAGTTAGCCAGAATTATAACTTGAGTTAGACGAGGTCCATATAACTCGAGTTAACCATTGTGTTACTCGAGTTATATGTGCAAGTGGAATGACGCATTTCGGTGTTCTTTGTCTTTAAGAGACCTCAACCGACCGAAATCTATCATTTCTTCCAAATCACTTCTCTAAGACGCTCCCAAACTCTCTCAAGTTGTTCATCCACACTTCTTTTGGGTTTCTTGAGGTAAGATTGTGTCTCTAATCCTTTCTTTCCTCATGGTTTCTGCAAGATTGTGCATATTAGGATTTTGGGTTTAAATGGGTTTGAATCAATTCGGTTTTTGATGATTTCGAGAGATTCCGAGTTGTTTGGTTGTAGTTGAGTATAGGTTCATACTCAAGAGGTTGATTGGAGTCAATGTATGTGATTTGGAGTATTTTTATCGGTTGCATTGAGTGTTTGGTCGAACTGGGCGATCTAGATAAGTGACTTACTCGAGTAAGCGTTTTGGCTAACTCAAGTAAGATAGGTCAAGATTTACTAGAGTTATGTTTGGATTAACTCGAGTAAAATAAGCCATGATTTACTCGAGTTATCCATTGGCTAACTCGAGTAAACTAGACCACATATAACTCGAGCTAGCCTCTGACTAACTGGAGTAAATAGTGGTTTTGAGGGACCAAATTGTGACATTTTGTAATTGGTGAATTCAGAGAGTTTGAGGACTAATTTGGAGATTTTGACTGCTTTGAGGACTATTTGATAATATGTCAAGTCTCGAGGACTAGAACACAATTTTACATTGGTCGGGGATCAAACTGTAATTTTACGTAGGTTTTGAATTTTGAGTCAGAAGTGATGGATTCACTTTCGGATTGAATTTTGGGCGACTTTGATGGTTGCATATGCATGTGCACGCATTTTGGTACAACCACAGTACCAGTGTCTCATACATCATTGTTTCTAATCCGTTATTGTTTCTGATGTGTTATTTCAGCTTCCTTCCCTTGTCAGCGAGATCAGCTACCTGGCAGTGATACCGAGTCCTAGAGCTTTGGACATCTAGGTGAGTGGATGTCAGCTTCAGACACAGAGGATATGTCTTAAAACTGTTATAGTTTTTGATGTATATAACATATACTTGAAACTGGACTAATCTAAATATTGGTTAATTAAATAATTGGATTTATGTGAATAAATATTCATTATTTATTTTTGAAAATAATTACATATATATATATATATATATATATATATATATTTATTTATTTATATGTTTTCGACTGTTTTTGATGCTGAATGCATGTACTGTTTTTGAGATAATAGTTTTTAATTGCGGGACACCTCGCTACGGGGTACGTAGCCTTTGGTATACCAATGTAAGATATGACCCAGCTATTGGGGCTGTTGATAGCCATGTGCCCCGACCCGACACATGATTTGTTACTGGATTAGTGGCAGAGTTCACAATCATTATTGAGGTGGTTGAGTGACACAGTTCACACCACGATTGTTATCGGTTCCATAATACATATATATTGTTTTTGACTATGATACTAGTAGTATCATTTTTTCCAATGCGCATGTGGTTGCCTTGGGTGTAAACGTTTGCGAATATGTAGTGTGAGTATATATATATATATATATACATCTGATCATATACGTGCATGTGGTAGTTTTCCAATGGTTTTCAAGCCAATCTTTGTGAGGCACGTATGAGGCAATATGGAGTATTGTCCCTCACTCATTGGGTTTGACCCCTTTGTTTTTCTGTGTTGTCTTATTTCCATTTTATAGTTGATTCGACTTGGAAACTTTTAGTATCTTCGCCCAGTGAGACCTGATATTTTTGGTTAGTAGCGCCCTTTTGGCCGCTGTTTTGAGATTTTATTTTGGGGGTATTGGATTTGCGATTTATCGCTTGTATTGATTTTTGATATATTTTATAATCATATAGATATGATTTTCTCAAAAACGGTTTTATTAAAATGATTTAAATATATAGGCTTATAGTTTTCGTATCTTTGAGGCTTATGCGAGATGGGTCGGACTCCCACAGACAGTTCACCTCGTACGCCGGTCACAGTCCTAGGAATGGGTCATGATAGTCGAGCTGGAGGATTTTAATGCTCTGGAACTTGAGGAAGTCGACGATGACTTTCTTGTGGAATGTCCCGTCTTTTTGCTACTTCTCCACTTTGAGCATAAGAGCGTGGGATAGGTGAAAGGAACGTTTGAGGAAGAAATTGTTGGAACAAGGTCGTCATCTCTCCTAAAGCTCTTTTGTTCTCCTTGTTCTACTTCCTTAATGTCTCGTAGTCAATAAAGGAAACGGTAGGGATAATGGTTTCAAAGGCACCGACTACAACACCAACTTGATGAGAAGGTGTCTGCACCATTATGAATACCTCCTTCTTGTGATGACCATCTTGATGAGAACGTGTCTGCACCATGATGAATGTTGTTGATGACTATAATATTTGGTATTTTTGGATTAATTTTTTTGTAATTTTTACAATTAATTTGGAAAATAATTTTAATGTTTGAAATTTTAAATTTTTGTTTTAAATTTTAATTGGGCAATTAATGAAGTTTTGAAGTGATTATAGTTGATTAATTAAGTGAAAATTGGTTAAAAATTGAAAATAAACTCGGAATAAAAGAACGGTGAGCGACTGGTCGTTTGGGTGTGTGAAATAGACTACATGTCGTATGAGCTTTGGAACGATGTCGTTCGTGTGCTATCTTTATCGTTCGTGTATTGTTGAGATGGGTTCTGCCGGGAACGACATATCGTCTCGTCGAATGCTTCAGTAGTCTGATCCGTGCCGTGCACGTGTCGTCCGAAATTCAGAGAGCAACCATACTAACCAAAAACTACGTCATTTTCTCCTTTCTCAAAACGCACCGTTTCGATTTTCTTCTAAACAGACATAACTTTTCTTTCTTCTTCATTTCAGTTCTTCATTCATCGCTCATCCAAAACCCAGAAACCCAGATTTTTCGAAACTCAATTATTTCCAAATTTTTGTCCCTAATCTACTAGTTTCTTCTCCCTTTTTTCAAACTGAGGTGAAGAATTGGATTTAAGTTGATTATTTCATCTTATTTTTGTTTATTTTCAGTTGGGTATTTTGAAATTTCAAATGGGTTTTGGTTCGGATCCGTAGCGTTTTTTAGTAGATTCAGACTTGTTCTTGTTGGATTTTGATGGATTGAAGTTGGGCAAACACGAATATAACTTGTAGATGGTGATTTAATGATTGGTTTGAAATGGGTATTGTGAACCCGAATTTGAAAGGATTGATTTGGATGATTCTTGTTATTTTGGACCAAACCGAGGTTGGATTCAAGTTTTTGGGATGGTTTGGAGTTGATTAGAGTGATTAAAAACATTAGGAATGATTCAAAATCATGAAACCCGATTAAATTGAATATTAGGGACCATTGGGTGTAAATTTCTATCAAAAGGACTAAACATAATATTTTATATGATTAAGAATGATGGACTTCGCCTGATATTTTACATATGGTCAGATTTGTAATTTTGTGAAAGTTGGAGTCTAAATTTGTAATTTTAATAAATTGAAGGATTGAATTATAATTTTAAAATACTTAGAGGACTAATTTATAAATTTTGAAAATTTTGAGGACTAATTTGTAATTTTTTGAGGTCGTATGGACTAAAATATAATTTTACATAATTCGGGGACTAAACTGCAAATTTACATAAATTTCGATTTTAAAGACGAGAGTGATAAATCTTTGATCGAAATAGGTTTTTCGACACTGAACGAATATCTGCATCTGTATTTGCATTTGCATTTCATACGTTCGGTGTTGCCACAGTACCAAAGTAATTTTTTGACCTTGTCTGATTTATATTTATTTCAGTTTTTTGTTCTTGCCATCGAGACCAGCTCCCTACTAGTGGTGCTTGATTAGTCTAGTTTTGGATTTTAGGTGAGTGACGCGTGGTTTAAAACACTTAGTGTTAGACCGCGTCTTCTAAAACCTTACATTTTTGTTGTCTAATCTATATCTGAATCTGATTAATTAATGGTTTGGTAATTATTAAAATCTGATTATATGAAATTTCTGTAATAAGGATATGTTTTCTAAAAATTAGTAATAGTCAGAATTTTGTTTCTGAATTCTGATATATATATATGTATGTTTTGCATGCCTTATGTTAGAAATATTATGACTTGGGACACCTACACTACATGGATAAATGTAGCCTTTAGTATACTATTATGAAGGCTCAGTTATCAAGGTAGGTGATAACCGTGTGTCTAGTTAACATGCGCGAATTATCTTCAGGTGGAAAAAGCCCACCTCATTCTGCTAGACGATTTATAGTCCCATTGTCTTATTCTGCCAGACGATGGGTCGAGTTGCTCTTTAGGAGAATCTTCGATGCTCAAGTCATAGCTGATTGTATGCTATATGCTCTGGACGTAAACGTTTTGGTAAATGTATTCGAAAAATTATAATTATTATCATATATTTGAATTTCCATTTATTTTGATTCCTTTCATCTAATTCTAATTTCGTTAAATTTTTATGTGTTTTGTTTTCAGTAAATATTTTGGAAATAAAATATTTTATCCAATTTATTTATTTAATCTGTTTGATTCTCTGTTGTTTGTTTTATTTGCGAATGATTTCAAAATGAATTTATAAACTACTATATATATGTATGTATATGTATATATGTATATGTATATATGTATATGTATACTAATAGTATACGTTTGTATACGTGTATGCTATTTTTCTTCAAAACGTTTTTAAAACAGTTTAGGTGTCGTCCCTCACTGAGATTTATCTCATCCCCCTCCCCTAACATCTTTCAGGTATATTTTGGCATCTAGTGACCGTTCATCATCTTGGTTCTCAATGAAGAGTTAGTTTTGATAGTTAGTGCCTTTTTGATCGGGCTCTGTTTATTCTGCAACACACCAGATTATATGTGGGTTATAGTTCTATATTTTCTATTGTTTTGTCTTTAAATAATTTTACTTATAAATAATTAGTTTTTATTTCAATATTATAATAATATTTCATTTTATTATTTAAGAATATTATTTTTAAACTGTTTAAATTTGATTAATAATCTATTTAATAATAAATATTTTTGCTTATAAGTTTTGTACTCTGAGATTTGTGTGATATGAGTTGGGCTTGTTTAGATAGGTTCGCCTCGTACGCCGACCACGGTCCGATTTTGGGTTGTGTCAATGACGAACTTCTTCTTGAACGTCGACAAGCATGGCTTTTCATTCAATTCTCACGGACAACGCCAATTGTTGTTGCCTCAAATCTAACAACAATAAATAGAAGAATGCAAATGATCAAGAAACTGAACGTCTTGAAACCTGCAAACACTCAAAGAGCAATGAGGTCGGGTTGCTCTTTAGGAGAATCTCTGATGCTCAAGTCAATAGTAATTTTGATAGAGTATCAGTGTGAGTAATAAGTAATGCATACCTTGAGAAGTTGTTCCCTATGTCCATTGATAGAGCGGTCCTTTAAGGAGTAAGTATTAACGTCTTACAACATTTCTTATTAATGACGAGTTGTAATATTTTCGTTACAACTAGACATTTAATGTATTTAATGGGCTTTTACCCATGTCTCATCAATTATAATCTGTAACAAGTCAAAATCAGAAAGACTCACATCTATAACAGTTAAATCCACCATTAAAAGACCCTGATATTTCTTCAACACCACATATCACCATATAATTCACCATGACAGAAATCGCTACAACAAACGGACAAGAAACAATCGCAAATAAGACGGACGCTTAGACCGATTTCGAGAGCTATTACAGTTCTACAATTTCTAATAGACCGAGAAAGACCCATATCTCTAAAGATCAGATCTTTTGAATTGAATGCCATTATATTATAATGAAGTATTCTATACAATTTTGAAGCTTCATTAATTTTTGCAATCACTCTAAAGCTTCCGTTCTTTGATTCATCAAGCTCTTTTTGGTTAGGTGCATTAAACATGGACCCTGAACCTAACGTGTCGGCTTCAACCACATAGAAGACGGAAGGAGATTTGAAATTTTGAGATTAGGGTTAAGATATTAGGATTTATGGATTAGGGTTCAGAAAATTGGGGAAATTTTGAGTGTGGTGAGGGTGAGAAGAAGAAGATAGAGAGCAAGATTAGGAAGAGAGAGAGAGAGGAGTGGCTGGTGATATACAAGCTTTGTGAGTTCAATTTTAACGTCAGGGACGGACAAGTAGGATTTTTAAATTAATGCGAGGATGCATTAGTTAATTTCGCTAAACTTCAAGGATGGAATCGTTGATTTCCCTTTCTTTTTTTCCACCAATCATTAGTGAAGGGATTTTTTAATTTTTTTATTAGCTATTATTAAGAATTGAAATCAACGAATTTCAAAATTGGGACGAATTGAGTGGAGTATCACTAAATTATAGAAATTTTTGACAATAGTAAGTAGTAACCTCAGATATGTTTCCATTCACAAATATCATACTGTTCATCAAGTTCTCTTTCTGGCATTTATTCCAAGTTAAACATGAAAAAAAAATCACCGTTCAAAAGAAATTTTCACTTTGAAATTTTTTTCTTGCTACCGAATTAATAAAATTTGAGGGAGATGAATTTCGAGTTACTTTATAATAAAAATTATGTTCCTGATTAATGTCAAAAAATCATCTATGAAGTGTGATTACTTTATATCCCATTAAATATAAAGTAAAACAAAATGTAGTTCTTAAGACTATCAAACAAAGTCTGAATATGCAATATTATCAATCTATGAGGCCATTTGAAGTCATTTATTTTCCACTTTCAAATAAGAGGGGGGAAAATGGGGAAATAAATACCTATATGCCATTTTCACATTTTTGTATTCTTTGCACACTTCCAAATCCGATGTTACACATTTATGCGCCCACTTCATATTTAATACGTTTCTATGACGTCATATGTCTCAGCTGTAATGTATTCCTTTAAGCCACTCTTATTTTTATTTCAAATTCAGAAACCTAGGTTTCCCTTTTTGTTCTATCTGTACTTTCTCATCGGAAATGAAATTCGTCTTTCTCTGCATATGAACCACACAATAGTGAGAAAACGTCGATATTGCTCACGTTTGTTGTGCCGTTTGATATCTTCTAAGGTTTTGCTCTTAATTTGTTGAATCTCCTGCTATAATTGCTTTTGTTCCGATGAATCTTCTGCTAGGTCTTTGAGTGAAAACCCTAGGTTGCGTTTTCTTTTGATTTTCGTGATTTTGCACAGTGAGTTCTAAATCTAGGTTCTATTCCGATGTCTTCGAGAAATTCTCCTGGTAGTGGCTTGCGAATAGATGTTTCTGATTCCACTAAAGCTTCTCGCTCTATTCGTTCTTCGAAGAGGAAGCGTTCTGAGGGTGGTAGCAGTGTTGGTCCCGTAGGTTCTCCTTCCACTTTACAGGTCTCTGATTTTTTTTTATTCTTGCTTATTTTAGACTAATGATTATTTAGTTAAATTCGTCGTTGATTTCAATTTTAAGCAACCTGCAACATTGTTTTATTATTTTCCTAATTTTTGTTTTTTTTCGTTGCTTGGATTTTTTGCTTGGATCTCCTTATCGGTTCCTTCTTTTAAAATATGTACTGTTAATTTAATCATTTCGTAGTCATGTTTATAATAAAAAATGGGACCCCAAATAAAGGAGTGATTCTTGTTTGAATTGAAGTTTGTAAACAAGGAAAAACGTACTTATTACATCTTTGCTTCATACAAGATTAAGATTCCAGGAAATCAAGGATGTTGATGTTTGGCTAGTGATGTTAGCATCTTTTTGGTTTTTGACTTGAGTTTTGGTGACGTTCTGGGTTTTTTTCTACCTTGATTTATTTTGAAAAGGTACACTTTTTACTTGGTTTTTTAAGCTATTGTTTGATTTCATATTTTTATTATAGAAAATGAGGTAGTATTACATAACAGAGAAGGAAAATATGATCAGACCTGCGTGGTGGCTCTTGAAAATGGAGCATTATTAAGTACTGGTATTTAGCAGGTAATTTTTAGAACTTATTCTGAAAATGTGAACTTAAGCAGTTGGACTCTAAAGCCCCATTTCAGTAAATCTTATTCTGTTACCTGTAACTAGATAACTATGGTTGTACTTATTTCCCATTTGCTGAAGGAAACTGATGGGAATCCTGGTTTATTGAGACTCTCTGAAGTTGTTAGCCTTCTCCATGAGTTTGCTCATGTGGTATGTAATGTTGAGTTTATGCCCTTTTTGCATTTCATATTTGATTTTTCAACTTGTTAATTCCATATGCTTCTGTGGGAAGTTTGACACACATTGTTGTGTTTGAGGTCATCGATTAGTAATTGCCTATTACTGTAAATGAGCTTGCAGGTCCAACATATTTGCAATCGAGCATCATTTGCCAGATTCTCTGGTCTGCGTGTTGATACTGATTTTGTCGAAATTCCTTCTAAATTGTTAGAGAACTGGTAAGAAATTAATGGAATTTGGCCTTTCTTGTTATCAATTTTTATCTTTCCTATCATTTCTCTTCATTCTTTAGTTTAGGGCTACTCTCTCTAGATTACCTTGGAGGCCCAAATTTTATTTTTCCTAGTTTTTTGGTTATTTTTTTGCTTAATTTGGTTAGTGGTTATTTCTCGGTATATTTTTGGTTGTTTTCTGGTTTATTTTGTGCTTAATTTGTTTTAGTTGATCAGTGGTTATTTTTTGGTTGATTTCTGATTGAATTCTGGTTATTTTCTGGTTGATTTTTTACTTAATTTTCATTAGTTGGTTAGTGGTTATTTTTCAGTTAATTTCTTTTTCTTTTTACTTAATTTGCTTTAGTTGGTTAGCGGTTGTTTTTCGGCTGATTTCTGGTTATTTTTTGGTTAATTTTTTTTGGTTGGTCAGTTGTTGTTTTTCGGTTGATTTCTAATTGATTTTTCCTTAATCTGCTTTAGTTGGTTAGTGGTCTTTTTTAGTTAATTTTTGGTTGTTGTCTAGTTGATTTTTTTCTAAATTTGCTTTAGTATGGTCAGTGGTTGTTTTTTGATTGAATTCTAGTTGATTTTTTGCTTAATTGCTTTAGTTGATTAGTGTTTGTTTTTTCGGTTATTTTTAGTTGATTTTTTGCTTAATTTACTTTAGTTGGTTAATCGTTATTTTAAAATAGATTTCTGGTTGTTTTCTAGTTGATTGTTTTGTTTAATTTGTTTTAGTTGGTTAGCGGTTATTTTTTATTTGATTTCTGATTGTTTTCTAATTGATTACTTGCTTAATTTGCTCTGCAAACATGCGAGGAAAAAACAAGATGAGAATTTTCAAAGTGATGACGAAGCTCATCACAAGCCAAAGCACAAAAACTGGAAGAATTATGGATTGGTTGGTAGCATATATAACTAATTTGGAAACCTCATTAGGATCCAGCATATATAGATTTAATTTTGACTATTGTATATGTTGGAATACTATAATTTTATGTATATTGATTAATGTAGTTTTATGGTTAAATTTTCTTACTTTTATTCCAGACTTGATGTTGTCATGACCCATTTTCGGGACCGCGATCGGCTTATGAGGTGAACCGTCTGTAGAAGTCTGGCCCATCTCGCACAAGTCTCGGAGAACAGAAACTATCCAAATTCATATTATTAATCGGCTTATTTACCGTATTAAGCATTTTGACAAGGGTACGTTTTTCAAAAATAATATTTCCGAATATAATTAAAATATATTCGTAATAACAAAATAATACATAAATAATTTAAATAAAACCGTTAAACATTTGTTTAACAAACGTAAGTCCATAACTCACTACTCAGTGTTGAACAACTAACATAGCACACTTCAGTCCAAATAATAGGGTACTTACTAAGCGCGGAAGAACCAAACGGTCGTTATTCACTACCTGAAAAATGAAGTAGAGCAAAGACAAAAAAAATAAAAGGGTAAGTTTTCCTAGCGAGTGGATAACACAAAAGAACGGCACAGGCTCCTCAAAAGGGTTTTGAAAACATTTTCAAAAATTACCACATGCATGTATATATCCAAATAATATCGTATATATATACATCCGTATATATAGATATATTCTTTCAAAAATTCACTTTGAAATCCCTTTCATATACAGAGCAGACAAAGGACAATTACTGAAATTTATTAGATGAAGAAATTAAATAACATATTTAATTTCTCAAATCCAAAATAGCCAAAGTATTTTATTTCAAATACATTTCGAAATACCTTCCCAAATTTATTTTCACTTTCTAAAATATTTTAGAGATAAATTTCAAATTTATTTTCAGAGTTAAATACCAAAATATTTTCAAAATTAAATACCGAAGTATTTTTCATAATAAATTTCAAAAGATTTTCAGAGATTAATTTCAAAAATATTTTTCAAATTGTTATTCAAAACATTTTCATATTGTTATTGGGACCCAAAGTTCATACTTCTCGAGTTTTTCAAACTCGGTATTAGCCACACAGGCAAAGACTATAGGCACACAGGCATACTCCTCGAGTTACTCCAACTCGATATTAGCCACACAGACAAAGATTATAGCCACACAGGCACCATAGTATAATATAATATAGCCACTAAGGCACAAATATAGTCACACAGGCAAATGATACAACTCTGTGTACAAGACTACGCTTTCGCGTAGTTGGGTGTCCCAAAACAAAGCATTTCACAAAACATTTCTAAAATTTATTCAAAATATTCCAATGAATACCACATTGAACGAATATATCATTTTCCAAAAATGATAACAACTTTCAAAAAAAACATTTATTACAAAAATATTTATTAGTCAGAACAATAATTATTTCAAATAAAATATATTCGCTCCGGAATATATTTTCAAAAA
>CAODLS010695455.1:0-10407 GCA_948243855.1 Flueggea neowawraea
GGAATAAATTTAAAATAATTTAACCATTTCAATTTCATTTAACGGACGAAATATTGAATTTCTTCAATTTTCTCGCTTGTTCTAAAAACTCATGCGAAGTGGGTTTATAAAAATGAGTAAAAAAATTAGTGGCATCATTAAAACATTGTAAAATTTGCATAATTTTTTCACAAATATTCCAAGTAGTAGGTAAAAGTTTATTACTTGGAATATATTGAGAGGCAAAAGAACATAATAAATTTTTATAATCAATAGATTGAGAAACTAATTTGAAAGTCGAGTTCCAATGGGTACAAACATCTTTGCAAAACGTTTTGGTTGTTTACCATTTTAAATACAAAAATTTGTCCACTCTCATTGGGTCCTAGGGTGAACCCACATATAAGAAAGAACATTTTTAATTGGTTGAATATAAACACTAATTGCTTGCAAACCATCTTGAACATATAAATTTAAAATATGGAAAATACATCGTATATGAAAAAATCATCCACCAAAATTCGGTTGACAAATATTTTTTAAATCATTAACACAATTATTTCTTCATTGAGGTGCTTCAATCTTCCACCCCTTCTTTAGTGTCTAAAATCTCTCCTCGATGGTGGTCTTTTAGGGGCTTCAACCTTCACTCATCATGCCCTTGCTTCTTTTGAAGAAGCTTTCTCATGTGTTGCGCCATAGTCGACTCTATTGTTTCATACATCTTTTGAGATTGTTGCACTACCAGTTGTGAGTCGCTATAAGCCACCAATTTTCTAGCTTTTACTTGTCTTGCTAATTTCATTCCACCAACTAGACCTTCAATTTTGTTGGAGCTTGGAAATGAAAATTTAATGGAGTATTCCAACACATCTTCCCTATAATTCCTTTGGTTCATCTTCTTCTTTGCTTCTTGTTTGGTTCTTCTTGGTCACTTTTCTCCTTCCTTTTTCTATGATCCGTCCAGCCAATTATCTTCATCATCTTTGCTTGCCCTATGTGTTGGTTAGCACGAGTAAATAAGTAAGTCTATGATTTGGACTGATCGAGAGACAAGGATTCTTGGAGCTGATGGACTGAGTTCCTTGGAGCATTGCTGCTACGACAACACTTGGTTGAAACTGGTGGATCTCTACAGTTGCTTTCCTAAATCAGTCAATGAATTGCTTCAAGATCTCCCTTTCTCTTTGCCTCACAATTAGTAAATAAGTGGCATCCTTCTCCCTCTTGGTGTTGATGATGAAGGTATTAATGAAGTCATTCTTTAACTGGTTGAAACATGAGATATATGCTTCCTTCAATGCATAGAACCAATTACGAGCGACATTCTTTAGTGTGACTGGGAATACTCAACACATGATTGCCTCCTCTCATCTGTATAGGAGTGTGATGGACTCATAGTTCTATATGCGCTCATGTGGATATTCTCTTGTTGAAAGGCTTTCCTATAATTTCCTTGGTGAAGGGGATTGCCTCTTCTTGTTGCTTCACTTCTTCTAATAGTAACTTCTTTTGTTTCATGATCCCTTTGACTATCTTTTTGATATCAACCATATCCCTTGCATTGTCCATAGACTAGTTCTTTATCTCTGCCTTTTCAGTAGGAGCTCTAGAAACTTCCTTGCAATTGCTCTGCACCACTTTTTGGTATTGTCCCCTCTTTCTACGTGAATGAAACATTCCTCCTTTTCTTATATGGACTTCATGCCTCTCTTCACGAAATTGGGGATAGAAGTAGAGCTATTGGGATTTAAGAACTTGTGGGTGGCAGTTCAATGGTTGTTCTTCCTTTAAGTCCTTTTGCCTTTCGGTAGCACCCCCACTCTTGGTAAGTGCACAAAGAGCTGGAAGGACGTTAGCAAGAGGAGTTTTGTCCTCGAGCACAACTATTATCTCCTCCAGCATTCTCCTGCTTTTCTTGTTTTCCTTTCTTAATGCCTTATAGTCATTGAGCGAAATTATTGGGTTGTTGCTTCTTGAAGCACTTGCTCTAGTGAGGATTCCTTATGGTTCTTGGGGATTCAGAGGACTGTTGATGTCCTAAGCATCATAATTGTCATTATGGTCAGTGACTTAGTATTTAGTCCTTACTACCATGTTGGGCATCAAAGAACTGGAGTAACTTCGGAGAAGGTTCTGATGAGTGCTCTAAGATAGGTTCTGAAGAGTTCTTTGATGTGAGTTCAAACAAGTTCTGTGAGATAGGTTATTAGGAGCCCTTCGAGGTAGATGGCTCCCAAGAATGACTCTGGGGAAGGTTCTTGAGAAAATTTCGAAACTACAATAGGGAAGATTCCTAAGAATTTCTCGGAGACTTTCTCACAAAAAACTTGCCAAGACTTCCTGAGTATGGAAAAGATCAAACTCTGAATTAGTTGAAATGGAAAAGAACATTAGAAGAAATGAAAGACAAAAAGCTATAAATGGTTGAAAACACAACTTTTTGTTATATTTTCCACAGACAACGCCAATTGTTGTTGCCCCCAAATCTGCAACGAGACCAAAAATAGATGAACAATAGATCATGAACACTTGGAGTCATCTTAAATCCTACAAGAATAAAATGAATGTGTGGTCGGTTAGTCCTCGAAGGACTCTCCATCGCTAAAATTATTATTTTGTTTGACAGAACTTTAGATGTAAAGTGTAGGTGTAAAGAATATCTTGTTTAAATATGATAAAGACTTCTATTTATAGAGAAAATGTAAAGGTATAGATATAATTTCTACAAGAAGTGGCCTCTTTTGTAGGCTTCTGGATTCATTTACTGAGTTGGGCTAAATGGGTTCAAGTCTGTATTACATCAATTATTAATTTGGTTAGTCAAAAATAGAGATGCATTACCAAAAGAGAAATGATGGTAAAACATTTAATATCCTCGTCATTTCAACAGACCTTCCGAATTTTAGCTCTTGAATTTCATTATTCATAGATAACATCAAAAAAAATATATGCATTTTGTGCTGAATCTCAGGCCTTCTACATGTTTGGATCTCAAGCCTTCTTCATTGTCCTCTTTTCTTTTTCTTAGGAAAAGCCCAAATATTATTAATATATTTAAAAGTTACAAGTGGGGTTATAAAACAGTGTTAAATAGGAACTCAAATATGATTTACTACCCAAATATTTGGATTTACAATAAACAATAGGCCAACAAAGCCTAAAGTCCAGCCTATTAACTAAAAAGAGGTTCCAGCTTAGTAGTGCATAACTGCTACCATCTGCTGGTAGAAACTCGTCGGAAAAGTCACGGGTTAGTGCTTCATAGTTCCCTAACTTGTCGAATTCCACCATCGTAATTTCAAATCCATTAACAATCCTCCAAACACCTTCCAACACAGAGAAACAAAGCAAAATATATTCAAATCTAGAGTATCTCCAACTAGAATTCTTCAAGAGTGGAGAAACAACCTTCATTGTGAAGGATTCCACTCTAAGTAGTGATAGGCTCCAAAAGAACGAACCTCTTGTAAGTCGCTTAGGGTGAGCGCAGTAGTGAGAAGTAGTGTGAGGAGAGTCACATAGCAGTTGGTATCAGAGCCAAATATGGATTGATCTTATTTGCTAGCTTTCTTTTGCTGCAAGAGAGTAAGTAGGATTACCTAGTTGAAAACTGCCATGGAAACCCAAACAGAAACTCCAATCTCAACCAGCCCTAACCCTATCTCAAATATTGTTCAGTTATTTAGAACCCTTTCTTTCACTACCCATAAAACCAATAAACTAGATAAGCTTGTAGAATACTCTTATATTCCTAAGGGAGCACAAGTCTCTTCTTCTTCTCAACCTCTTCTTAGGCCTACAATATTCACCAAAAACCAAAAGGTAATGTGTCCATCTGTCATTTGTTACAACGGATCAGACCAACTCCAAAAGAGTACGTCCATGCTTCTCGCATGGATCAAAGCTTGTTACAATCAACAGAAGCAGAGCAATATGTTAATATAGAGCTTCCACAAAGCTTTATAGAGTATTCTTTGAGTGAATGATACACCCATTTTCATTAGGTTGCTATCAGACTAATGCTCACGTACAATGGGAGGAAGGGATGTCCCGTTACAGCTAGACTTGCTTTGCTGGATACTAGAGTCCTTGAATTTTAACATCCTGTCATCGGTTCGGTAATGACCATTCTAAATGCTAGGAGTGTCATGTTGACATTCTACCCCAATTTTGTCATGTATTTGAGAGATCCTAATCTCTCTACATGTATGAAGGCACAAATCCAAATCACAGGGGTAAAACATGTAGCTTCTTCATTTATTGCCACATTGCACCAACATGTGTGCTTTAAAGTCCAGGATCATGCAGTGGACTTAGAAGGCTATGGTTCACCAAATGCCTTATATGTGTTTTCAGAAATGGCAGATCAAGCTTCTACAATTATCCAAGCTCTAAAGCAGTTGGACATGGAGACGATGAGAAAATTGGTTCCAACGACTTGGTTAACCAATTATGAAAAGATTAGAGTTGCTGACAGACCAGTTCAGTCACAGGAGTGTACATTCCAAAAGAAAGCAAATGAAACTGTACAAACTACTTTCCAAAATGCCACGAGAAGTAGACAACACCCAGTCTAGTCCTTTGTTCAAAGCCATTGCGATGGTTCATCTTGTTCCAACAGACAAAAAGATTCCTATTGTCTGGTTTATGAAAGATGCTCATCCTGTCTATACCAATAGGATAAATGGACATTTCATTTGGGATGCAGATCCCAATCAGTGTGAAGCAAGGTGTGTTTGTAATGATTTTCTTGGTGATAGGAAAAAGATGAGAATATCATCTTGCAAACCTTTTCCAAAACCATTTGGGAAATATGATGGCTCATGTCGTTGGGTAGGGATTTTAGATGCAGTGAGAAAGGAAGGAGATAAGAAGCTTGCTAAAGAATGGAAGTCTTGTGTTCCATTATCTGCCTATAATGAAGCCCTTAAGCTTCTAAGACAAGAAGTTTTTTGCTGAATGGAGGTTGTTACCTCTAATCTTCCCACGGCTACTCCAGTTACAATAGCAATTCCTTGTTGTATGGCGTCAACATCAAAGCCAGATGACCCAGACTTTGATGAGGAATATCCACCTTTAACTCCTTGTACTTCTTCTCATAGAGTTCTTTTCTGACCGTTTATCAAGCCTAAAAAAGTCAGGGATGATGGATCCTTTGAACTATTAACAGTCGCAGAAGAAGTCCTCAACTGACAAAGTAAAAGCCACATTGCACAACAACATCATATGGAAAGGTAATATCATAAGATTGATAGAATCATCAAAGGAGTAGAAAAGAACAAAGAAGAAACGATGACAGTTGCCTCTCAAATGCAACAACATCAAGAAGATCTGGATAGGAGAATTGCTAAGATCAACACAGCGATATCTCAAACATTCTCAACAAAGAAATTTCATGAGGAGTTTGAAAGTCTTGATTATAAACTGAGAAATTTGAATAAGCAGCTTGATGAGTATAAACAGATCTAGGAGTATAAAAGTGAGAAGGAAAAAAAACATGCTGAAGCTATGAGAATTCCTTTGTAATCTCCTTCTTATGTTAGATAGGAGTCACCTCCAATCGAAGGATTCGTGGCAGCTACTAGGAGAAACGCTTTGCCCATGATATCTACTTCATTTTATGAACAGAGAAGCATGAAGGAAGATGTAGTAGAGGGTAGGAAGCATAAAAATAAGAAGGATAAATTGTCAGAACCTCTATCTGAAAAAGACAAAAAGCATTCAATTATGGCCTCATGTTTTCAAGATGCCCAAGATCCCTATGAAGCTGATAGTTCTTTTGGCTATTTGCTTAAGGAGGAAGAAAAATAGTCTTCAGCAATAGAAGAATCAAAAGAAACATCCACTAGTTTCAGAGATAATCATTATTTCTTCTAATTAAGAAAGTAACACCGACCACACCGTTGAGATCTCTAGTACAGAAGAATATGTTCCTTAAACTTCTTCACCCTCAGTTCCTTTTGAATTATCCTCTGATTTAGAAACAAATTTTGCTGATATCTCTGGCATTCTCATGTCTACCAGAGCCACCTTTGGTCCAGGAGAAACCTCATGACACCAAGGAGAAACCTCTAAAAAATCGGTGTTTGCTAATAGCAGTGAATCAGATGAATGGATTCAACCGATGAATGTTACAGGAACCCAGAATCCCCCTCTCTCCATTCCTAAGGGAGGACTATGGTTTACTTTTGATGATATTCCTGCATCACAGAGAAGAGAAAGAATGAATGAAATTAAAGCTTGGGTTGATCTTCAACGAATCAAACCAAACCCAGCCATTGAGGATATTTTGAAGGAGCTCACCTCACGATTTGTTGGGACTCTAAGGGATTGGTTCACATCGATAGGAAAAGGTAAATAGTTATGTTCACGGGCATTTCCATTGAAGATCCTATGGGATTGATTCATTAGAAGTTCATCGAAAATGTTGGCCTACACAACAAAGAGCAGAAAACTATTTTTTATCATATGAAGTGTTGTTCAGTTTAGGAGAAAGATCTTGCGTTTCATTATAAAGGCATGGCAGACATTTACTACCAGCTTGGAGGTTACAATAGCAGAAAGTTGAAATAAGTGTTCACAGCTTCGTTCCCAGACAAATTGCAACCAGAAATTGCAAGGCTTTTAACAGCATCAGGGAAAGATATCAACCTTCACAGTCTTGGTGAACTTTACCAATATGTTGAACAAGCTTTAAAAGGACTGTGTGAGCAAAATAAGTTTTATGAAGCTTTCATCTCTAACACTCAACTCGGGAAGTTTTGTTCTACATCACATCTAAAATTGAAGTGCAAGGGGAAGCATTGTGACTGTAGACAATCTAAGAAGAAGAAGCCCTGGAAGACTTATTCTAAATCTCTACCATGAAAGAAAAGAAGTTCCAAGTATTCAAAAATATGGAAGGGAAAAAAGAAAGGTTTCCGCTCATTTAGACAGAAAACCACTACCAAAAAGCCAGATAGATGCTTCATATATGGTCAACAAGGGCATTTTACTGAGAATTGTCCCAATAAGGAGAAATCTGCTAAATTGATTCAGCAGGTCATGAAGATTCCCCCTTTTGATCCAGAAGAAGATTTGGAGTCAGTATTCTCAGAGTTTTCTAATCCAGGTTCTGATACATTGTTTACTATTTTGGATACAGATACTTCTTCAGATTCGGATGATTCTACTTCGTAGTTCCATAAAGCATATGGTGTATTTCCATGTCTTTCTGCACGAACTTTTAAGGTCCCACATTTAGAGATTGGATTACTACAGTCCAAATATGATGTCCCACTAAAGGTCATTGGATTCTTAGATTCAGGAGCAACTAGGACAATGATCAACCGAAATGTTATGTTTGGCATATGGAAAGAGGAGACAAATCATTTCGCTGCTACTAGTGGAAAATTATTTTTCCACTGACTTTGTCACAAAGCAAAAGATAGGATTGAAATTCTTTCCAGGTGTTGTTATTTGGACGCATGCTGTTGGGACACCTTTCACAGGGAAGGATGCACTAATTGGTTTTGATGTGATCAGTCAACTAAAGAGACTGGCCATTGGTGCAGACAGAATTTATTACAGAAGACACTTTAAACCGTATACTACGGTCCAATCCCTGTTCATTACTACTCCACTGAAGATTGAGGAACATCCATTGATGGTGAAGTATTCCCACCTTTTTGCAGAAATTCATTCACAGTTCTCTCATTCCAAACCTCTGTGGAAGAACCTTGAGTTTTACATCCAGTTATCATTTAAGAAGAATGAAGATGTCAATCCTACCAAGGCCACAGATCAAGGAATGACACCCACTGATCTTGCCTTGGCAAAGGAGGAATGCTTGCAACTATTGCAACAAGGATTAATTGAATCAACCACCAGTGATTGGGCTTTCAAGCCTTTTATGTCAATAAAAGAAGTGAACAAGTTCGTGGGAAGAAACGACTTGTGATAGACTACAAGCCTTTGAATGAGTTCCTCCGTGATGACAAGTTTCCACTCCCAAAGATCCAATCCATACAGATCCATCTACAGAAGGCCAAAGTATTCTCAAAATTCAATTTGAAGGCTGGATTTTCGCAATTAGGAATTCATCATGATGACAGGCCAAAAACAGGATTATTTTTTCCGACAGCCGAGTATCAATGGACTGTTATGCCTTTCATATTAAAAGTTGCTCCATCTCTTTTTCAGAAGGCAATGTTACAGATCTTTGAGCCCATTCTTTATTCCTCGCTGGTGTACATTGATGATATCCTCTTGTTCTCAGAAGATCATCAGGCCCATGAACTCTTACTTCCGGAGTTCTTTGCTCTTGCGGAAAAATATGGTATTATGTTGTCCAAACGAAAGTCCATATTGGTCCAACCCAGGATTGAATTCTTGGGATCGGTCTTTAAGGATGGCCATTTTTCTATTAGGCCACACATTATTGAGGGCCTTAAGGATTTCATAAAAGAAGGCCTCTCTCGAAAGGAAATCTAATCATTTCTTGGCATCATCAATTATGTGAGACAATTCATTCCACACGTGTCAGAAAATACCAACAAATTATCAAAGATGCTAAAGAAGAATGCCCCAACTTGGGGATTAGAACATAATACAACTGTAAGAAAGATAAAAGAGCTTTGTCTGTCTTTACCACCTTTAAAGATTCCAGGAAGTAGAAAAAGGGTCCTACAGACAGATGCAAGTGATGAGTATTGGGAAGCAGTACTACTTGAAAAAGACAACAAAGGTTCATGGGAATACTGTGGACATGCAAGTGGACAATTCTCTGACCCAGAGAAACATTATCACACTATTTTCAAGGAGATACTTGCATTCAAGAACGGGATCAAAAGATTTGAATTTCATCTCATTGGTCATCGATTTTGTATTGAGATAGACAATTCATCTTTTCTCAAGTTGTTGGAGTTCAAAAATAAGGAAGTGCCATCTAAGCAGTGTCTCAAACTTAGTGACTAGTTTAGTCGTTATGATTACGAGGTCAAACATATAAAAGAAGAACACAATTTGATTGCAGATTATTTATCTTGACCTCATCAGATTTCCACCATTAGCAGGAGACTTAACAGGATGCGATCAACTTTTCTAATTACTGAGAATTCTTCTGCTCCACTCATTGTAATGGCAGGACCAAGTTCCTTTTCCAGTCCTCAATATATGGTAGCTATAACAAAGAGAGCCTTTCCACCTAGTCTCACTGGAAGAGAATCACCTGAAGAGATTCATATGTTCGCTAGAACACACATAGTTCACTTCAGAACAAGATTGCCTGAATACTTCACCAGTTTTATCCCAAGATACTATGTATTTGATCCTCCATACGTCTTCCTCACCAAACCTCATCTCTTGGCTACCTCATTTACAGAAGATTTCTTATGGTTCCTATGTTGTTTAATTACTTCCTACAAAATTGCCATTGAATTTAGTGTTCAGGATATTTTAGATCATCTCAACAATGATAACCAGTGCAAGTCTTTACTACGGACATTTCTAGATTGGTTTGACGACATTGTCGTATGGCGCAGGAGGCTACAGACCACCATTTCAAATGAGACAACCTTAGGTCATGTAAATCAGATGTCCTCAGAAGTTTACATTTTCCATAGGCCGTATTTTCACCATAGTAAAGGTTTTCTTTGGACTAAGAACATTAACTACAACTGGGAAAGTTTCTATCCATCAGTCAAAGGCAACCCATTAATGAGAGAACAATTGGTGGAACACTTGTATTTCATCAACAATTCGTCATTGCCACCGCTAACCATGCTTGTAGGATGTCAGTCCCGTATTATTGAAGTTATAATTACTCCTACAACAGTTTTCATGCAACCATCTACCATAGGAGTTTTTGAAGGTCCCTATGATTCACCATTGCAGCTACATGACACAGTTATGGAAGAATTACAACAAGCAACACCAGTTCATCCTCCTCTTGGTTATGACTTACACAGAGATCCTACTGGTAACAACAGTGATTCCTCAGCAAAAGAAGAGTACCCATGACTCTATGATGACTGCAGTCTGTATTATCATCAATTGCCAGATTGTAGAGGCACGTGGACCAAGATAGCAAACAGACCCCCCCACTTCACCAGAAGGATAAGAAGATGCATGGTGGACCGTATCATCAATCGCTCTTTTGTAAAATTGTTTGGAGTCTTATGTAAAGTTGCTTCCCACTAGCAACAATATTTTACTTTTGTCAAGTCAATCAGTGTTTTCTTTTTCAAAGTTTTTATGATTAAGATTCCTTGTCGGCCATTATGTTTTAGTTGTGTTCTACTCTTTGTATCCATGAAGTCTATATAATGACTTCTTCAGATTGAATAAACAAGAGCAAAAGATTTTAGAGTCATTTCTGAAATTTTCTATGGCTTTCTAAATTTCTTCTATAGGTAGTCCTCTGAAATCATAAGGTAGGAAGTTTAT
>CAODLS010695523.1:0-10173 GCA_948243855.1 Flueggea neowawraea
AATCGTCTGGAAGCTCTTCAGCATGACCATGTTGACTCTGGACGGTAGGGTGCTCTGCAGCATGACCATGTAGACTCTGGACGTCAGGGTACTCCATAAAACCATTGTTCAAGTGAATCAATGATTTGAATGGAAAGAAAAAAATCACAGCAAAAAATTTGATCATAAGCTCGATACTCATGCTAATCCAAAACAGTCAATTCAAGGTGTCAAAGTAACAAATGCATATTCAAAATTCTCAACTATTCAATTCATTGAAACAATCAAACAACATGTGCACCCACAACCACAATATCAAGATTTAAGTTAAGAATTTGTCATCCCCTACCCCACACTTAATGTTGGACATTGCCCTCAATGTTCGCAATAAATAACAAGTTTAAGTGAGGATAGGGAGAGGAGAAAAAAATAGAGTTCTGGGACTTCCCTGAAAAATAGTTCATAGAGCTGGAAATTTGTTGTGGATTCCGTCCAAAAGCAGGAGAAACCTTGGAAAATAACGAAACATGAACAAAAGAAATTAAAAGCTTGGGTTACCTCCCAATAAGCGCTTGTTTAACATCATTAGCTTGACATTGATGAAAAGGAAACAACACAACTAAATAAAGAAAAGGAAATATAAACAAACAAAACTAAGTAACAACACAACTAAATAAACAAAAGAAACCAACAAAAGAAAACAACGAAACAAGAAACATAAAAATAAACGAACACAACTAAATAGAAAATGGATAAATTAATAAAGATAAAGCTTTCCTAATATCCTAGTCCCCGACAACGGCTCCAAAAACTTGGTAGGCAGGAAAGCGCACCTATCGTTTGTAGTACGCGGACCTGAGTATCGAGTGTCGTATCCCACAGAGACTAAGAGTACTAGTAATAACTCTCTCTCTATTATCTAGCCTACAAACTAAATGGGTTTAAATAATCATATGGAGACATGCCAACACATAACACATCATCACAAAGAGATTTTAGGAACCGAGCAATCAATGGTAACAGTAGCATCCAAATGTTGAATCTCCTTAGGACTACCTAAGCAAAACCAACCTCGTCAATAAGTCACTTGTTCATATAATTGGACCGTAGGAATTCCTAACATACATTAACCTCTCTCTCGAGTCAGTTAACATCTAACGTCAAGTTGATTAACCGGAATCTCTTCCTAACTAATACCCCCACGTTGCACTAACAAAGATTAATGAATTCCCATATTAAGTTTTACCTTAATTAGGAAGATTTACGTCGACCTATCTCTAGGTTTGTGTGCAACTCCTCTCACCTATGAGCAATTCAAAACACATTATAAATCTCTCGATTCTCACGCATGCAATCAATTGTCGAATCAAAACACCGGTAGAATGAATCCAACAACAACAACATATAAATCATTGATGAGTCTCAATTCATGAACAAAGCAACAAAATAACAAAACCCAATCACAAATTCATCCTAGGTTTCATCACATCTAGATGCATGTTAATTTAGCTCATAATATCAGTAGAAACAATAACAAAAATGAAATGAAAACAACAGAGAATGAAAGAACCCATTGAGAATCCTTAAATCTTCAAGAAATCAACTCGATTTTGATGTCAATCCACTCCAAGGACGTTCTCCACTTGAAACCAAACTCTTTCCCTCTCTAAAGCTCTGTTTTTGTGTGTTAATGGCGGCTCCCCTTGATTAGGGTTCATTCCAAGCTTAAATAGGCCGAAATGGTGTGTTCTGGTAAGACATGGCCCGATATGGACATTACACAGCCGCGTCTTTGGTTCCCAAACCGTGTCTTGCTTTAAAACTTTGTCATTTCACCTCTTTGATGCGTTGGGTTCTGAAACTGGCAAGACACGGACAAAAATCCTAAGATACGGCCTTGTCTTGGGCTCCAAAGCTGTGTATTACTTTCTGAATGTGCACTTAACTCTGGCGAATAGGACACGGGCAAATCATAAAATTACACGGATGTGTCTTGGTCTTCCAAACCGTGTCTTGCATCCTGGAGGTGCATTTAACAATGATGAATAGGACACGATATTACACAGCCGTGTCTTGTGGTCCCAGACCATGTCTTATGTTGAAAGCCTCGAAAGTTCTCGTTTAATCTCTGTTTTGGCTTGCTTTCATTCAATTCTATCAAAACCCCATCACATGACCTTAAAAACAAAATATGAACCAATAAATACCAGAACCTATGAAAACAACTCAATTATAACCCAATGCTCCAATGATCAAGCATCAGATACTATTCAAGTGAGTGCACGGGAATTTCAAGCCCTCCAGGATCAAGTGTCCTCTTTGGGATCTAAGGTTGGTGCTATGGAGAAGGTATTGGGGTTGATTTCAGACTTGGTGCACAAGATTTGGGACAAGATTAGTTGCTCTTCCCCAGCCGCCACTTTCGGTTATGTGCCATAATCTCTCTATCTTTTGTCGCCACTCACCTATGGATCAACATCTTCACTTGCATCATTTGCATATTTTTCTTCTATGTGTCCTTTCCTTCTTATATTTCACTTGATTATGTAGCGTTATCCATACTTGGGTATGTATTTTGGACCTATCTCTTTAGTTTATGCTCATATCTTTGATATATGTATTTTGTACCTATGTCTTTGCTCTCTTATGTGGCTTGTTCTATCTATGTTCATATCTTGGAATGAATATATTGGGTTTTTATTGTTTTAATGAGTCCTAGCTCTATACATTTGCTTTTTGATTATGACAAAAAGGTGGAGACGAATTGGAAAAGTTATGAGTATGGTTTTGGTATGGGTTTCTGGACTAACAGCTGTGACAAGGATGTTTATGCCTTGATCAATGTTTATGTTTTCTTTTAATCTATGCATATTCTTAAGGTGAGCTTAAAATGTATTTCTCAATGTTTTGTCATCATTAAAAAGGGGGAGATTGGTGAACTAAGGGTGTTTCACATTTAGATCCACATATGTTTTGATGATGAACAAAAGTTGGGAAATCAATCTTGATAAAGGACATACCAATCAAGGCTGCCAAAAGACAAGATTATCACTCGAGTGAGTGTAGTGTCCAGAACCAAATGGCGTGTAAGTGTCACTGAAGTGAAACCATTTATCACTCGAGTGAGTTCTAGATGTTACTCGAGTGGAACCATTTCTCACTCGAGTAAGTAAAAAGTTACTTGACCAAGAAATTAAGGTACTCGAGCAAGACCAATGTCCAGATACCCACTGATCTATAAAGTTACTCGAGTGAAGATAAATGTTACTTAAGTGAACGGGACTCAGAGAACAGACAAAGCAACCAGAGGTACAAATCACTCGAGTAAAGCTATGGATTAATGCGATCTTTAGAAAGTCTAGAAGTGAGCTTACACAGAGTTATTCGAGTAGAGATTTTCTCAATCGAGTGAGGTTGATGTTTGATCTGAGGGATTCAAATCAATCAAGTATGAAATGGAAAGAAATCAAGTGCAACGGTCATAAGAAGATCGATCACTCGAGTGGATTATATTGTTACTCGAGTGATTTAGGCCATAAATGCAACACTGAAGTCTTACATTGGAGTTACTCGAATGGAAGAAAAAGTCACTCGAGTGAACACTGAAAAGGAAACAAAATCGAGATTGATTTCACACTCCAACAGGCAAGAATCAAGCCACAACAACTGGAAAAAGTCTAGGAGGTATAAATACAGTTCCAGAAACGTGAAAAAAAAAGAGAGAACAACGCATCTACACTCAATTGCAACTTGAATCCAAGCCTTGTTCTTTGTTTTTGGTGATACAAGTATTCTTGAGTTTATTTCTGATTTTACTTTACTTGTTTTCTTGTTCAAAATTGTTGGGCGAGGCTTTTTTGTTTTCAGAACAGAGAGTTTGTGAGGTTGTGATCAAGGGTAGATCCTAGGTTGGTTTATTCTTAAACTGGAATCAAGAATGTAAAGTTCTCACTTAGCTTGAAAGTGAAAGTTATAACAAGTGATTGAAGCTAGTGGAAATCCTAAGTGATGATACTTAGGTAGTGGACGTAGACAAGGTTAGGTTGAACCACTCGAAAATTCTTTGTTTTCTTTACTGTTTTACTTTATTTGTGTGTCATAACTCAAAAAGGATTCAAAGCCCAAATACCACACTATTCAACCCCCTTCTAGTGTGATTATTGCTCTTTCAAGTATTACCACCAACCCTAGTAATTAGGCTTGACTGACCAATGGTATACCATAGGCCATATCTCTGTAGCTGAGTGTCCCAGATGAATAGAATATATATATATATATATATATTGATACAGATACTAATACTGATACAAATAATTTGTTCCATTTATTCCTTATTGTACATAATCAGATTTTAAGAATTATCAATTCTTAATTAGTCTGGTTTACATATCAAGTCAGATCACAACAAAAACATATAAGTTCCGAAAGACACAGCCTACGTATTTGAAGCTGCTACCGCACTCACATGGACGTTGAGCCAGATAATCCCAAATCTCGGATTGTCAGTGGATGGCGAATCACTTCAAAAATCAGGCAAAAATGAAAACGGAGTTTATTCATAACAAAATTATGCGAGGCATTGTGATAGCTCTGAAATTCTAGAAAATGCCAATGCATGTCCATAACCCAAATCAATGCTGAAAATCCTATTGCAAATGAATATCTATCACCCTTGTTAAAAATCATACCTCAATGTAAAATTACAATTCAATCTCGAAAATATTCAAAATTTATAATTCAATTCCTAACTCTCCAAAATTATTAATTAGTCCTCAAATTTATCAAAACTTGAAATTTATTCCCTCAATTATTTAGAAATCCAAGTTAGACTCCAAATATGTAAAATACCAACTTTGGTCCTTTTAGTAGTAAATTGACCAAAAGCACCCCTACCCCCGATTCAATCCACAAAAATCATTCCAAACCGATACCTATTATTCTGAATCACTTAAATCACCTACAATATTTTTTATGCATCAAAATTATTCATCAATTTCATAAATAAACCAACAAATAAAAAAAAAACAAAATTTCATCCTTCCAATTAAATACTCAAACTGCACCAATCTCATTCAATCTCCAAAACCAATCACAAGCCCATTCAAATCTATATTCACTTCATCAAAATCAATGAAAAACTAACTTTAATTCATCCTAAATTCTCCCTAATATTTATCAAAAAATTCAGATATTAATTTAAACTTAACAAAAATATGCATTCAACTCAATTAAACAAAACTCACACTATTTATATACCTAACCCAACATAACATATCAAAAGCCATCGCCAATTCCATTAAGATCAACATTACAATTGAAAAATTCATCATAAAAAAATCAGACATAAATGAACCCTAATACAAAACACCACATTTAATCTAATCCAAACAAAACCCAAGTTTAAATCATGTCTTACTAACATTTATCCATCATAATTCATTATTCTTCTGCACCCACTCCACCAAAATCAACACAAATCTGCCTCACACGACAAAATCTTCGCCTACCAGCCCAAACAAAATACCCATTTGATAATTCATGTAAGGAAGAAAAGAAAATGAGAAGAGCAAGAGTATTTACCTCAAATTGGAGTAAAAATCAAAATAAAGGCAAGAGGAGGGAGTGAGGGACGGTTCTTGGAGAGAAATGAGTGAGTTTGGAATGGTTTGAAGTGGTGAAATGAAGAAAGAAAGGAAATGGGGCTGCCGGGTTTGAATTGTAAGAAAGGGAGGTGCAAAATGCACCGTTTGGTATGTAACATCATGCATTTTTCTATGTTTTTATAACTTGACAAAATAGCCTTTTTAGAAAGATTTTATTAATGTAAAATAAATATAGTTTTTATTTTTAGAATAAATATAATTTTGTTTACATTAATATAGTTATTTTTTTATTTTAGTTAAATATATTTTTGGCCTAACATGTAAAGCCCCCTTAACTTGTATTGAACATGCAATTTCCCCCCCTGAACTTTGCAAGCGCTTACAGACCCCCTTCAACTTACAAAAATAACTCATGTTACCCCTCCAACTTTGAAAATGTAGCCATTTAACTATGTATTAGCAAATATTCAATACAATTTCCCCCCTGAACTTACCTTTTTCTTTAAATAAGAAAAAAAATAACAATTACATCTTGTGTTCAAATATTCTATGAATTTCTTTGTGCTCATTGAGTATTTATACCCTTTCTTATTTAAATATTTCATTCTTCTTTGTACTCATTGAGTATTTTCACACTTTTTCTTTTTAAACATTTCAACCAAGAAATTGAATCCCAATAACTATGTCTCACACTGGTATAGTAAGGAAATTTTCCTAGAGATATTGTTGGAGGCATTTATACCCCCAACAGACATACTCCCATTTCATGCATGTATAAGCAGGAAAATTTCGTAGAATATTTGCTAAGAAATAGTTAGACGGAAATGTTTTCAAAGTTTTAGGGGTGACATGAGTCATTTTGCAAGTTGAAGGGGGTCCTTAAGTGCTCGCAAAGTTCAAGGGAAGTTTGAGGGGTAACATGAGTCAATTTTACAAGTTGAAGGGGGTCCGTAAGTGCTCGTAAAGTTCAAGGGGGAAATTGCATGTTCAATACAAATTTAGGGGGTTCACATGTATTAGGCCTATATTTTTGTTGGAATTTTTGACTAATTTCATGACATTCATAAGCATACATCATAGTGAAAATAAAAAAAAATTGAAACCTAGAATTCCACCAAGAATCCATGCACATCAACATATACGATTAGGGTTAAGGCTTTAACTAAAATCCAATGCGTGAATGTATGACTAAATGGACTGTTGGTGTAGCTTTTAGTTCTTAAGGCTGAATCACCCTCTCCCTCACGTTGCCTTTTTCACGAACGTGTCTAAAGGTATCCACATGAACAAGCTTGCTTGAATCGACGATGCGTACTAGCACTTGGTGTAACGACCCATTCCCAGGACCATGACCGAAGTACGAGGCGGACCGTCTATTGAAGCATGGCCCATCCCGCACAAGCCTCCTAGAGATTCATAATTCTACCCATAATTTAATTTCCAAAACATTTTATAATTAAAACAATTTATATATAACTCAATATATAAATATAAACCAAATGTATACAAACCATATACTCTGGTAAAACCAAATACAATAAATATATCAGAGTATACATACAACCCAGCACCCCACAGTAATCTGGTACGGAACTCTACAAAATAAAGAAGCCCGAACAATAGGCATCACTAACCAAAATGCCTCCTCACGGGTGTCAAAGATGCGGAATGAACGCCGAAGCCAAAATCTCTACACCTGGAAGATAGAATCATCCATAACAGAAAGTAAAACACGGGTGAATCCCAATGAGGAATAACACTCCAGAGTGCCTCATACGTGCCTCATAGAGTCTATTTTCAAAACAGTTCGTAAATACCACAATCAGTATTCATAGTATATATAAATATACATGCTATACAACAATAGCCTTTCGAAAATCCAATTCGAAACCATGCAATCACAACAAACAACATGCACAAAGGCGTATTAAAATCATTTAAGATTTTAAATCATCATTTTCATGTCAAAACATATACAGGCGATAAGGGACTAAACAGGCGTGATATGGACTCTCCCAACTATCACGAAATCTATAGACCAGCCATAGCGATGGGGATTCGCCTCCACCATAACAGATCATGTGCCAGATCAGGACAACATGGCTACCAACAACCCTGGTAGCTGGGTTTTATCAGACATTGGTATACCAAAGGCTACATACCTAGTAGCACAATTGTCTCCCTATCAAAACCAAAACGTACTATCGTATAGTACAAAATCATATTATGCAATCCAACACTTTAAATCATATTAAAGATATATAATACATATATACCATTTCAAACCGAAATTCGATTATTTCACAAATAACCATTTTTATCTCAGTCAATCCTTTAGATTAGTCATTTTCGGATACATATATCCAACACATCAAAAACAAGTAAATAGAGTTCGAGGCACAACCAATGTGTCTGAAGCTTTTACTCACTTACATGGCAATCCAAGTCAAAGCACCAGTCAAGCCCCACTCGTCGGTGGCTGATCTTGCTGGCAATGACAGGAAGTTGTACAGACAACACATCACAAATATCACAATGCAGTAATGTGGCAAATACCTAAATGCATGATATGGAATGCAAATGCAAACTCTCAAAGTCGCCTAAATAAACGAAAGTGAATCCATTACTTCCAAGTCAAGATCATGCTCCATTCGGTCCCTAACAGAACCAAGCATACTCATAACTCAAATCAATCTCCTGAACATGGATTTGTCCTCCAAATCCATAAACAAAGTCAAAATCTTTCTAAATCTCAACAATGAATCTCGGACTTCCAAGACCCATGCTGAATAACTAGACAAATCTCTTAACCCAACTCAAATATGTGAAGTTCTAACTCATATCTATCGTGATACATCATAAACAACACCAGATTTGATAAGAAATTTTGTAAAACCCGAAACCCTAGTTGTAGAGAAACCCATTTGGTTCAAACACCAAATCCCATGAAACCGATGCTTAAACTTCAAGCTACTGGTCTCACACAACCATAATCTAACTCCTATTAACTCATATTCCATCAGACATGGAAAGACCTCTACGTGCACAGTAGGGGTTTTGTGTACGTAGAAATATCCTCTATGTGGGTAGCATCCCACACAATGTACGTAGATGGCAGATCTGAAGCCTCTCATTCAGATCTACAATCTACGCGCGTTCCACCTCCTGCTGTGTGCGTAGAAGGCCTCAATGTGCTCACAGGTCACACCCAAAGGATGAACAACGTGCAAATTAACTCATACAATGCACACAGTCCAAACAAGGCTCTCAGTCGACTCATCCCCATCTACGTGCATAGTACACAGTACTGTGTACGTAGATGACCTCCAGTGTACGTTGCACCCAACGCACATTCACGGTCAAGTTTCAGGCCTCTACTATGTGTACAGTACCCTGTACTAAGCACGTAGATGACCTCTAACGTGCAAGACACACGCATCACAACCGTCAAACTTAAGGGTCAACATCCCAACTCGAAATCACTTCGGAATACTACGAGATTCTGGCTAAAATAAGCAGGATATTACATACTTCCCCCTCAAAAGAAATTCTTCCTCGAATTTCGAAACAACAAAATCGAATCTAGAATCAACTCTAGATTCCCAAAATCCCATATCAAAATCTGGACTAATAGTTCCAAACATAGACGATGTATACTCAACACTCAGTCTACAAACCAATATGCAACATGCTTATGCAGAAATGCATATGAAATGCAAAGAATGCAAAAACACAAATAGACATACTGACCTACGAATTAGCTACATCGAATAGGTGCAGATATCTACACCCCATCTCCTCCTCGGCCTCCCAAGTGGCCTCCTCAACAGAATGATGTCTCCAAATCACTTTCACTGAAGCGACCTCATTGTTCCGAAGTCTCTTGACCTGACGGTCAACGATCATGAGCGGAACCTCATCATAGGACAGATCCAGACGAACCTCGATGGACTGTGGAGACAAAACATGTGACGGATCTGGACATACCTCCTCAGAAGCGAAACATTTAATACTGGATGAACTGAAGCAAACTGAGGCGGTAACGCCAACTCATATGCCATTGCTCCAACTCGGCCAATAATATCAAATGGACCAATGTATCTCGGGCTCAACTTTCCTTTCTTTCCAAATCTCATGACACCCTTCATCGGTGACACTTTAAGGAATACATGGTCTCCAACCTCAAACTCCAAATGTTTACGCTTCAGGTTAGCGTAACTCCTCTGACTACTGTGAGCAGTCTGAATCCTCTGCTGGATTAGCCTGACTTTTCCAGTAGTCTCTAAATAAGATCTGGCCCCAATGGCTCTCTCTATCCGGCCTCAGCCCAACATAAGGGAGATCTGCACTTTTTATCATACAGTGCCTCGCAAGGCACAATGTCAATGCTCGAGTGGTATGAGTTGTTATAAGCAAACTCTACCAATGGCAACTGAGAGTCCCAACTCCCGACAAAATCCACAGTGCACGAACTCAACATATCCTCCAAGGTCTGAATCGTGCGCTCAGACTGCCCTTCTGTCTGCGGATGAAAAACAGTGCTGAAATCCAATCGAGTACCCAACTCGTCCTGACGTTTATGCCAAAATTA
>CAODLS010695589.1:0-23117 GCA_948243855.1 Flueggea neowawraea
AAAAACGTATATAGTTTCGAGACACAGCCTATATGTCTGAAGCTATCATCAGCTCACCTAGATGTCCAAGCTTTAGGACTCCAAATCAATCACCGCTGGTGGGTGGCTACTGGTCCGGGCAAGCACAGGATGTTGTAACAATACAACATCAATATATATTGTGTTGTGGTCGTACAGAATTTATGAGTGCGATGCAATACAAATGCCCAACGCGCAAATGAACACCTCCCAACTACCTAAATACTCATAAATACTCTAAAAATCCTTAAAAACATAGATCTAACATTCTCTTCCTCAAAACAACTCAAAATCAAAAAATGACATTTTCACCGAAGTCCCTGCTATGAAAAATATTGCAAAAATACCCTAAATTCTGATTCGAGCGGGCTTCAATATTTTCGATCATACCAATCAACTTATAATCATCCTTGGAGTCTATTTTCATCATTGGTTTCAACCAAAGCCACCCAAAACCATTCAAACCAAAATTTGCACTTTCGAACTAAAATGGAACCTATAAGAAAAACCATAATTTCCTCATCTATCAAAGCAAATATATGTTCCTTCTTGTTCCTTGTACATATATCTATCATAAACAACTCCAAATCAACCCAAAAATCCAGCCAAAACCGAACCCTAGCTCCTCAAAATTTCTATTTTCGGTCAAACATGAACAGCAACAAATATGAGCATAAAAAGGAGTCAAAATGGAAAATAAACGGTGAAAATACCTCAAATCTGATAGATGAATGTCTTGAGAGCAAAAGGAATCAAATTTCGTCAGATTTGGATGAAAAACGAGAGAGAAATGACGAAAAGAAGAAGTGATGTCGGTTCTGGTTTAAATGAAAAAATCTGCAGACAAAACGACGTCGTTTTGGTCACTGTTGAAGAAATGAAACGCGAACGACTTGTCGTCTGATCCGGGGCAGCTGACACGATCACGAACGACATGCGGAGCCGCCAAACGACTGGATGCAACAACACGCCGTTTGGGTCCCTCGCGTGAACGTACGTGCGTTCAGCGTCTCAGACGACGCGTCGTCTGCTGCTACCAGAGAACGCTCGTAAACGACAACTTAACATACGCAAACAACACCCTTCCCAGCGACAAACAACTTGCAGTATGGCACCCAAAACGAACGATCGGTCGTTCAGTTCCCTGTTCAATTTTTTTTTCTTTTTTTTTCCAATTTTTTCATCATTTTCACTTAATCAAATACTTCCCAAATCACCCCTAATCTTCATAATTCACCAAATTAACATCAAAAATATAAAATTTACCCTCCAATTACCAAAAATAAAATTTCAAAAAATTTCTCAAATTATCCAAATAATTATTCCAACTAATTACCCCAAATATAATTCTCCAAAAATAACTATAAAACTATGGGATATTACACTATACCTCTTACAAGACACAAGAAACCTTTACAACAAGTCTTCTAGAAATGTCGTTGGTCCCTACTTCTTTGAATTTTTTTGCCTTTTCTCTTTCTTCAAATTGGTCTGTCACGGTCTCCAACAATGGCCATGATGGCTGACTGTGGTTGGTTCACGGTCTGGGTCATGAGGCTCATGGGATGGATCATGACCGTAAGTTGCTTCTGGTTGAATGGAAAGTTGGTTAGGTGATCACGGTCTGAGCCTCACGGTCGTGATAGTCACCTGTGATTGGGTCACAGTCTTCACGTCACACTCGTGATGCATGCCCATGACTGGCTCACAGTCTCTAATGGATTTGGATCACGGCCGTGGTTATAACCGTGACTAGTTCACGGTCTGATGAGGGCATGGTCACGGTCAGCACCATGGTCACGATTGCTTCTTGATAACTTTGAATTCTTCAATCTTTCACACCTCATGTCCATTTTCTGCACGTTCACTCCAATTTCATGCAAGTTGATTCCAACCTACACAAATCATGAGAAAAGTATAAATTAAACAATAAACACTCGTTTTTAGGCCAAAATTGTGCAAATTCTTGCTTAATTATATGTGTAATTATAGGACACATCAAACTCCCCCACACTTGTTCATTTGTTTGTCCTTAAGCAAATTACTCATATTCTTGGGGAAGAGAATACAATTTAAATTGAAAAGGCCAAGAAATCTTACACCATACAAGTATTCAAATAAAATGATCAAGAGAGGAATATAGTGTTATTTACCAATCATATGAACAAAACATTGGCATTAAAAAGTGGCAATTTTAGGAGTTCAATTATCAATTCCTTTAACCTATTGACATCTCTAGGCTTTTCTCCCTAACTTGCTAAGAAAAAATCATATTCTCATTGTTTTTAGAGTAAACTTGGCTATTTAGACAATTTCACTTTTAGTGTTTTTTGTCACTTCACCTTCTTTTTGGGTGCTACAAACGAGTTAGTGAATTAAGGATCCATGTATTTCCACTTATTTATTATCAACGAGGGATACTTATCATTTATCCATCAAGGCTGGGATCATATGCACTTATTCTTGTTGAGTTCAATTTTGATGATGATGAATGCAAAAGATCTATGAAATATGTTCGAAAGTTGCAAACCTACTAATATATAGCCAAAACGCATGTTATGCATGTGTAACTCATGTTGATCATATTCAAGAAATCCTGGGTTCTCCAGATGTCTCACAAGTTGCATAGTTTTGGATACAAGTCACTTAGACATAAATCACTCAGGAAACAAAATGATTCCAAATTATACAAGGCGAGTTGTACATGGATTAAGTCACATTATATGAATAATGCACATTCTGGATTGGTTGCACAAGGATACAAGTCACATTGTAAGGCAGGCAAGTCACATAGACGAGATTTATATCAGACCTGAAGTAGACTTGCAAGTGTTGAGTTCAATTTTGACGATGGTGATTGCAAAACATCCATGAAAGATGTGCTAAGTTGCAGACTTACTGAAGTATGGATACAAAGCACGTTATGCCTATGCAAGTCACGTTAAGACGTGCTACAAAGGATGCAAGACGCGTAGATCATTCATTCCAGAAGGAAGTGAGCATCAAGTCTTAATCAACACACATTATAAGGAATACAAGTAACGTTGACGAGGTTCGAATAAGAACAAAGCCAAGGCGCTCCTCGGGATTTGAATATTCTCTAACACGCTAATATCGATTAAAGGTGTGATCTTGAGATGAAGTCGACAACGCACGTTACAGAAGGTACAAGTTGCATTGAAGAATCACTGGGTGAATGTGCATCTTCTGGAAAAAGATCAAAGCCCGTAGAAAAAGATACAAAGCACGTTGATATAATGATCAACATACGTAAATGTTGTACAAGACATGTAGATGTCAATCCAGTAAAGGCAGTGGCTACTGGAGTTCTTGCAAGGGGTGTAGAATTGTTGTCAAGTCACGCAGAACTCAGTTGGACTAAAGTACAACGTGCGTAGATGATGTATAAAGCACGTTGTTGAAGGTGACGTCAATTAAAACAAAATTTGTATGTTTCTCACAACAACTACTTCGAAGCTCCAATGGCTATATCTTTAAGAGTGGCTATAAATAGACGTCCCAGAGTAGAAGGTAGACAATAGAGTCATTTGGTACACATTGCTATTATTGTTTCTCTCACTTCTACATTTCTAACCCATTTGAGCTAATTACTTGAAAACATACTTGGGTTTGGGCTTAGCTTTAAATTTGTGTTTTGTGAACACATATTTTTGAAAATCAAAGTATTTGATTAAGGGTAGAAAGATCTGTTGTAAGCTTATAGAAAACAACATTGTAGGATTTAGAGGTGTGAACCATAACCAACATTGTTGGCCTTAGAGGTGTTGAGCCGAAATAAACCTTGTGTATTGGCCTTGTGGGATTGAGTAGTAATCAATCATAGTTATAATGGAAATCCTAAGTGGTGAGACTTAGGTAGTAGACGTAGGCATCAAGTTGGTCAAACCACTTTAAATCTTGGTTTTGATTTGCTCTTACATTTAAAGTCATTCCTTAAACGTTATCCAAAGCATAGACTGAAATTCTCCAACAGCAAGGTTACGTCAATGGATGTTATACTCCACTAGAAGTTACGTAGATAAGTAAAGGACACACCTTTTAAGAAATCTATCTACACACGTTACAAGGAAAACAAGTCACATTGATGAATGTGATGTCAGCATCTGACAAAGTCGGCATATCGGTGCCTCGGAATTCAAATTTGAATATTCTCTGACATTTGACACAGTCACACATGAAGAATCAAAGGTTTGATCTTTAAAGAATGATAAAGCGCATAGATGGCTGGAATAGATATGATCACCGCACATTACATCTTGACCAAAGCACACTGCATTTATAAAAAGTCACGTTATGGTTGGTAAATTCCCATGTGATGGTTAATGATGTAAACACAAAGCGCATTGCAGAGATGTAAGTCACGTTGCATTTGGTGACATTTGAGGCAGTAGCAATCAAGGTTTATACAAGGCACGTAGAAGAGAGACAAGTCACGCAGTATCTCTATAGCACATCATATTATGCACGTTGCATAAAATCTATGCACGTTGTACCAGCTGATGTCATTAAAATCAGAAGATTTCTCTCTCTCACAACAGCTACTTTAAGGCTTCCAATGGCTATATTTCTAAGAGTGGTTATAAATAGACGTCCCAAAATAAAAAGAATACAAGAGAGTCATTTTCTATACTTTGCTATTATTATTTCTCCCTTCTCTACCTTTCTAACTCATTTGATCTATTTACTTGCTATCTTACTATTGGGTTTGTGTGAGCTTGAATTTATTATATTCTTGGGTTGATTTTGTATCAAGCAAGGTTGTTTGCTTTGAGTAGGTAGGTTTCCTTGTTGAGCCTTAGAAAAAAAAGAGTAGTTTCTATTGAGTCTTAGAAAACTAGAGTATATGTTTGCTAGTTGAGCCCACAAAAACTAGTGGTTCAATTTTCTAGTTAAGCACACAAAAACTAGAGGTTTGGTTTGCTTGTTTTGTCCTGAAAACAAGTGGTAATTGTTTTCTAGTTGAGCCAACAAAAACTAGGGTAACAGTTTTTTTGTTGAGCCTACAAAAACAAGGTATAATGGTTTGCTTGTTGATCTCGCAAAAACAAGTGTTGTAAACGGTTTTCCTTTACCCGGAAGTGAGGAGATAGTGGATTAAAATTCTCTAGTGGATCTAGAGGAGTGGACGTAGGTCAAAGAGGACCGAACCACTATAAATATTGGGCTTTGATTTCTCTCTTCCTTTCTCTCTTTATTTTCTTTGCATTAGCATTTGATTTATATTGTTAAGTGTGGATTGGATCTTTAGTTGCTTCTGCATTTACACTTTGATTTTGGTTTGATAAAAACTTTGTTATTTGTTTAGTTTGCAAAGGATTTTGAACAAAGCTTTTCAAACTTTCTAAAAATCCAATTCACCCTCCTCTTAGATTGTCATTCCATTCCTATTGGGACCTAGCATTTACAATTCTCATTCAGTTTCACCCTCAAAAGTAAAGTTTAAGCAATTACCCATTCATTACAAGCATTTAACTCGTTGATTAGGCCAAGCTTACTCTAATTTTTACAAAAATTAACACATTCAAAAACAACCACTTAGCAACAAGTTTGAAAGCATTTACTATGCCATCACTAATAGATTAAAGTTATTTATAAACGAACTCCTAACCTTGCAGCCTAAAAAGGCCAAGTTGATGTTCACATAATTAACAAATAACAATCATTTCTCAATAATTAATCTTAAAAGCATACTAATATGCTACAAGATTTCTCAAACCAAATCAAACTCAATCATATCCTTTTTGAGTTCAATGTATTCTAAAAAAAATTCAAAAATTAAGCAAGAATTTAGCACTTCCAACCCAAATCACAAATAAACAAAGTTGAAAACAATCAATCACCAAAAAAAAATCTAACCCCTCCCCCACACTTGTTTTGAACATTGTCCCCAATTTTCAACAAAAATAAGTGTGGATCAATCTACACAAGCATAAAACAAAGGGGACAACGCCAAATAATGTATATCAAGCATAAAATTAAAAGAGATTGTTTAGGGATGCTTCTCTATACCCCATTGTTGATTGCGTGCTTGGTGTTGATAGACATATGTTAATTTCATTGCGGATAAAAAGTAGTTTAACATCATTTCAGACGTGGATATTGGACCCAAGACATTAAGGTTAGAACAAATAACATAATGGACAATGAAAGTATGTAGGCACACTTCTCAAGGCCATAACCCCTTCTAGAAAGAGGAGACAGATGGTGGCAAAAAGACAAAGAAAAGGGGACCAAAGGAACAATTAAAGGTCATTTTTGTTAGCATTATTGTAAGGGGTATAGATACTCACCAAACTTATTCTTTTAGTATCATTTTCCACTCCTAAAAATATTCTCTTATCTTTTCAATTTTTTGATAGTTCTAATCTAGGGTTTTGAGCAAGAGGAAGAGGCTTCAATAATTAGGGGTTGCTCTTAAATTAAGGGCAACTTGAATAGGCTATTCCACTTCCATCATCCTTCCATCTCTTCTCATTTTTATTTGGTGAGTATGTTCTATTTTTATATTTATAGTTTTATTTTGTTTTCTATCATAATGGTAGCTTATATTTATTGTTGGGACTTAGAGATATAGACTATTGATGACTATTCGTTATATTTATGAATGAATATTGTGTTTTATGTTCTATATTTGATGTTTGTCTTCGATTTGATTTGGTCATTTGTTTTGATTGACTATTGTTGTGCTTGATCACCATGATAATAGTTTTGATAAATCTAGTTGAAATATTGAGAGATGTAGGCTAGATGAGGTCTACAAACATTAAACATCCCTAGCTTAGGATAGAGGTATTCTATATAGGTAAGGTGTTCAATGAAATTTCTTAATGGTTTAAAAAGTGTAGTTTAGTTAGGTGAGGCCGAAAGGACCCTCCAAATAAATGGAGACATAGCCTAAATGAACTCGAGAGAGGCTTTAAGCAAGAATAGTGAGAGAACACTCAATCCCAAAACTCCAATCATTAATGTCGCAAATAGAAGTCTTTAGTTGAAATATCAAAAGTCATAATACTTTATCATTAATTGTTTATCTCCTTTTATTTCTAATTGCTTGTTAATATTAATTGTGTGTTTCTAAATAAAAAATTCCAAAACTTTAATCATGGTATTTATTGCTTTCTTTTTTACGAATTGATGACCATTAGTACTCGTTCCCTTAGATTCAATAACCTTGGAATACTCTTTTATTTTCTTTTCTTTTTATTAAATTTTTTGTTTTTTTCTTAACATTGGTAGGTAATACATGCCATTGAGGCATTCTAGAAGCTTAGAAAATGAAGAGGTCATCCCTTTGATTTTGAAGATTGAAATATTGTACGAAGAGAACCGGGCCAATAGAAGAAGGGAGAGATGGCCAAAAATCCTAGGCCTCACAATAAAAATGTGGAGGAGGCTAGAGTGGACCAATTGTCGGGTGATGGCCTTGGTAACCAAATGTTGATACGCATGAGCATGAGAGATATCCAAATGTCAGTGATTGGATCTTTACCCTCTTGTATTTGATTGAGTTCGGCGGGAAGGAACTATGAGTTGAAGAACATTCACTTCAAAATGCTACCATCATTTCATGGCTTGCCATCGGAGGACTCATTTACTTTTTTGAGGGAGTTGTACACCACCATCCAAACATTCCCTCTACATGGCTTGGTGGAGGATGAGCTTCGAAAGAGGTGTTTGCCTTACACTCTGAAGGATAAGGCAAAGACTTAGTTGATCAATCTACTGGAGGGATCTCTTGGTACTTGGGAAGAGGTGTATGAAAAAAATCATGATGAAGTATTATTAGCCTGAATAGACTGTTGAATTGCAGGCTAAATATGCTATTTTTTTTTTTTGCAAATGGAGGGTGAAATATTTCATGAAGCAAATGAGAGGTTTAAAATACTTTTGAGTCAATGCCCTCACCACCAATTCTCGTTGGCATTGCTTACACAGTTTGTCTATGATGGATTGAAAATGCATGGGCAAACCTTGGTGGATACGACAGTGGTGCTTATTTTGGACATAAAACGGTTGAGGATATCTATGATATATATGAGATACTTGCCACAAATTCTCATCAAAAAACAGTGAGAGGGAGAATAGCAGGTATTCATGAGGTAAACACTTCTTCCCCGATTTTCTCGAGTCGTTGAATTGTTTAGGAAGTCGAATTTATTGATCAATAGAGAAGGCATAGCTAGAGAACAATGCTCTTTTATGGAGTCATAGGGTATAGTAATGAGGAAGTTAATTATATGATAGGATATGATCAACCCCAACCTAGGGATGATCCTTATTCCAATTCCTATAACCTGGGATGGCATAATCACCCAAACTTTTCTTGGAAAGGCACCAACACTAACCAATTTAAACCTATGGGGCCACCGAGTTTTTCAACCTCAACCTCATTACCAACAAAACCAACCACATCCAGCACCTTAACAAAATAGACAAGACAAAAGGCCACCTTTGGAGGATTTGTTAATGCAATGTATGTCTAAGATTGAAGCTAGGGATTCCAAGCTTGATCAAATTATCCAATCCCAACAATCAACTATCTTAAAACTTGAGAAGCAAGTGGGGCAATTGGCTAAGGCGATTTTTGAAATGGAAAAGGGAAGGTTGTTAGAGAATTTTCAGTCTATGCTTTGGATAACGAAAGCAACTTGAAATAAAAGAGAGAAATCAACATCAAGAATTTATAGTGGTTTGTTCAACCTTGCCTACGTCCACTAACTAAGTCTCACCACTTAGGATTTCCACTATAATGGTGATTGATTTCGTCTTAATCCAACAAAGCCAATACAATAGGATTGATTCTCAGCTTGACACAAGGCCCTCACAATGTTATTTTCCTTGGGTTCACAACAAACCTCTACAATATTATTTTTTATAGGCTTACAACAAACCTATCTCACACTTTCAAAGTGTATACAAAGTGTTTACAAATAACAAAGCTCTATGCTAGAGTTGAATGTTTGAGTTTGATATTTGAACTTTGATCTCTAACTTGAATTGATGTTTTTCTTGATTGGGATTGATAGGAAGTTTGGCACAATGAATTTTGATAGTGTCCAACATGTTTTTGGCCTTCTCTTGATGTATATATAGCATTCCCATGTCATATGATCATTGGAAAAAAGATATAGCAATTGGATTTCATTTAATTCTCTTTGTTGCTGTCTGAACCATGTCTCACGTACGTCACTTTAGTCTCACGTACATCACCTACAAATTCTCCTGCTTACGTACGTTTGTTGTTCATCACATGTACATTGATCAAGCTCCAACATGATTCACATACGTCAATTATTATCTTGTGTACGTTAGATGTGCCTTACGTGTGTTTCTATATTCTCACGTACATGAGTTTGCCTTTTCTTTATTCCAATGGCTTTTGTTCGCTATCAAGCCATCTCTCACATACTTGAACTTAATTCTTGAGTAGGTGAAGCACCTGCAGTGGCTTGTTTCGTTATTCCAAGTTTTTCAACGTGTTTCTCTTCAAGTCAAACATTTTGCTCATCATCAAAACCTTTTGTTCATCATCAAATCATGAAAGGAATTTAATGTTAATCACCCATTATCCAACAAAAGTTGCCAAGTATCTCTCAAGTTAACTCAAAAGAGAGTGTGATGGCTATAACTTTGACAAGTGGGAAAGAGATTGAGGAGCCAAAGGTGGAGGAGAAATCTAAAAAAAGTAAAGGTAAGGAAATTGTGGTGGAAGAACCAAATCAATGGTTAGAGGTTAAGGAAGCTAAATTGCATGAAAAAGAGCTCCCTTCCAACCAAAAGAATGGGGTGAAGTCATATGTGCCCCCTATTCCATTTCCCCAAAGGTTGAAGGCTTACCAAATCAACAAAGATTTCAAGAAGTTCTTGGAAATGATCAAGAAATTTCAAATGAACATTCCCTTCATTGAGGTCATTGCACACATGCCTCATTATGCCAAATTCTTAAAGGAGATTATTTCCAATAAGAAGAAGTTGGAAGAGCATGCAACCATTGCCTTGACCTAGGAATGTAGTACGTTCATCCAAAACAAGCTTCCATCAAAGCTCAAAGATTTTAGAAGTTTTACATTTTCATGCTCGATTGGTAGTGTAGCATCAAGAAACCCTTGTGTGATTTGGGTGCCTCAGTCAATCTCATGCCCTCTTCCATATTCAACAAGCTTGGGATTGGATAACTTGCGTCGACAACCATTTCACTCCAACTTACCGACCACTCCAACTTATCGACCGCTCCATCAAACACCCCCTAGAGTTGTGGAGAACGTCTTGTTAAGGTTGACCATTTTGAGCAACGGGGAGCTCTAATTAATGTGAACGAGGAAAACTTGACTTTTCGAGTAGCGAGCGAAACACATGACTTGAATGTTTTTATCAATTTAAAAACTCCCTCACTTGAGGATAGTGATGATGATGCTAAAATGGTGCAGTCTTGTTGCATGTTATCCAAAACCCTTAGGTGATAATAAGGGTAAGAAATAACCCAAGGCTAATCCAAGAGAAAGTCCAAAAGAGCAAAACCAATAGTGAAAACTGAGTGCAAAGGAGAAAATTAATTTTGAAGGGGTTTTGGGTGAAAAAGATAAAATCAAAAAAGAATGTGATGATTTTTCTTTGAAGGGTGAGTTCTTTGAGGGTCAACAAGTTTTATATTTTTCACCCAAAAATTATGTTCTTTGGAACACAAAAATTCTATGGTGTGGTTCATTTTCAATTTCTAAGATTTCTTCATGTGGTGTCATTGACATTTTGCTTAATGATCAAAAACCAATTAAAAGTTAATGGAAAGAGATTGAAATCATATATAGAGTCTACCACAAGGGCTATTTGGCACCCCAAGTAGTTCCAATGCATTCGTCTGAAATGATGCTAAACTAGTTTTCACCTGCAATGACGTTAAACTATGGTTATCTTTTCGTTTATGCACTTTTATTTTAAGTTTGCATTGAATAAAAGCAAATAGGAGTGAGTTATATGCATTCATGATCATATGCCTTATATCATGCTATTATACTTGTGTCCACTAACTTTTCTTGTATCATGCCTAAAAGTGGAGTCATTCATTCAAGGAAAGAGCAAAGGCAAGCAAAGCCGAAAATAGAGATCATTGTTAAATCTCTTCCTTTACCTTTTTAATGCTTAATTTTGAAGATTGAACTTGTCCCCTTGTTCATTGCTCTTGTTGATGTTGATCCAGATTGACTTTTCTTGACCATTGGTACAATGTTTAAAATAACTATGGGGCGAGGGGTTAGATTTTGGAATGCATGCTTGACTGTGTCATTGGATTTTTTTTTTATGTTAATTGGGTTGAGAATGCTAAATTCTTGCTTAATTTTTAGGAAAAAAATTAGATTACATCATAGTCATGAAGGATACATTTGAATTTGAATAGGCTTGAGAAATTTTGTAATGTATAAGTATGATTTTAACATGATTAATTGAGGAATGCATGTTTAACATGAGCACTTTTTGGAGGCTAGGTTGGGAGTTCATTTATTAACAACCTTAGTCTATTAGTGGTGGCATAATAAAAAGCTTGCAAACTTGTTGCTAAGTTGGTTGTTCTTGAATGATTAAATTTGGTTAAATTTAGAGTAGGCTTGGCATAATCGATGAGTTAAGTGATTTTATTGAATGCTTAAATAGTTAACATAAACAAGAATAAGCACATGGGATCTTAACCTCGAGGTGAAAATGATAAGTACCCTCGTTGAAAATAAATAAGTGTAATCACATGGACCTTTAATTCACTAACACGTTTGTAGCACCTAAAATGAGAGTGAAAGCAATGAAAAGAAAATATAATGAAGAAAATTTGGAGTAAAGTACTAATGATTGGAAATGAATGCATGATGCCAATCTTTCTCTAAAATAAAAGAAAAACTTATTCTAATCTTAATAATTTGAGGGATAAGCTTTAGAGATGCCAATGGGTTAAAGGACTTAATAGTTGAACTCTCGAGATTTTCACTTCTCAATGATAGCAAGTGGTTCATGAGTTTGATAAATAACATGGTTTTCCTTTCTTGATCATTTTACTAGCATACTTGTATGGTATAAGAATTCTTTAGCCTTTTCAATTCGAATTGTATTCTTTCTCCAGGTTTGAGATTAGTTTGCTTGGGGACAAGCAAACGAGTAAGTGTGGGACAGTTTGATGTATGCTAAAATTACATATATAATTGAGAAAACAATTACACATTTACATCCCACAAACGAGTATTTATCATCTAATTTATACATTTCTCGTTATTTGTGTAGGTCAGAATTGATTTCCATGGAATTAGATTGAAAATGCGAAAAAAAGACATGATGGTTGAAAACTCAAAGGAAGAAAAAATGGACAAGAAGGAATAGAGGGTCACACTGATGGTTGACATCATGGCCAGATGGAGTACAAACAGTGGCCAAGCCACGGTCAAGGACCACGGCTGTGGTCACCACGCCAAGCACCCAAAGAAGCTGAGGAAGGCCACGATTATGGTTGAGACCGTGGCCAAAATGAGCCAAGACCATGGCCAAGCCACAGTTAGAGAGCCATTGTTGTGGGCCTCTCTAGAAAGAGGGGAGAGATGGTGGCGGAAAAGACAAAGAAAGGGGGACCAAAGGCACAATTAAGGGGCATTTTTGTCAGCATTAATTGAAGGGTTTTGAGGTCATGTAAAGGGGTATAAATACTCCTCAAACTTACTATTTTATTATCATTCTCCACTCCTAAAGACATTCTCTTAGTCTTTTCAATTTTTAGATAGTTCTAGTATAGGTTTTGAGGAAAAGGAAGAGGTTTGAAGAATTGAGGTTTGCTCTAAAGGGCAATTTGAAAAGGCTATTTCACTTCCATCATCCTTCTATCTCTTCTCATTTTTATTTGGTGACTATGTTCTATTTTTATGTTTATAGTTTTATTTTATTTTCTATTATAATGATAGCTTAGATTTATTGTTGGGACTTGGAGATGTGAACTATTGATGACTATTTGTTTTATTTATGAATATGTATTGTGTTTTATGTTCTATATTTGAAGTTTGTGTTGGATTTGATTTGGTGACTTGTTTTGATTGACTATTATTGTGTTTGATCGCCATGATGATAGTTTTTATAAATCTAGTCTAAGAATTGAGAGATGAAGGTTAGTCATGTCCACAAGCATTAAACTTGTCTAACTTAGGATAAAGGTATTCTATGTAGGTAAGGTGTTCGATGAAATTCTTCAATGGCTTAAAGAGTCTAGCTTAATTAGGTAAGGCCAAGATGACCCTCCAAACAAATATAGACATAGCTTCAATAAATTTGAGAGAGACTTTAAGGGTGTGTTCAGTAATAGAAAATTATTTTCAGTTTTTCATCTCTAGTTTTCTCAATTTTCTAATTCCAAGGAAATTATGGAAAACTGAGAAAACGCGTTCAAAAGCTATACATTTTTCTAGTTTAGAAAACTGAAAAACTTATTCAAATTCAACCAATTTTCTATAAATTTTTTATACTAAAAATGGAAAACATGTTCAAATTGTGACATTATTTTCCAATTTTGACTATACTAAGATTTATGTCAAACTATTTAAATTCATAAAATATGTATAAAATTTTTAAAAAAGTATGATTAATTCAAATTAAATTCATGCAAGTAACAAAAAAGCTCATCTCAGATTCCATATTAAAAGTTGTCAAAACATCCAACTTAGCAATATTAAATATAATATAATATCAATAACACACTATCCAGATTGCCTATGATGCCTAGCATTATAATTGTTCCATAGACTATTAGCAATAGATTCCCTTTTTTGAAGCATTTCATCATTATTAGTCACATCCAAAGAAAATCACTCTTGAACGGTGTTTGAACTTTCACTGGGAACTTCTAAATAATCTTCATCATAGATAGTAAATAATTTGTCAGCTCTATCTTCCATCCTTATAAAGTTGTGACATGCCTGCAGAATCAACCTTTGATGCCTTAATGGATAATTGGGTATATCTTGTAGTATGTGAAATCTAGCTTTAAGCACACCAAAAGAGTGTTCAATAACATTATGAATAGATGAGTGCTTATAGTTGAACAATTCATGTTTTCCCCTTATTCCTGAACCATGTTGAAAATCTCTACGATGATAGTGTTCACCACAATAGGGAGCTAAAACCCCTTGAGATTTGGATAACCACTATCAACAACATAGTAATAATCTACACAAAAGTACAAAAAATTTATTAATAATCATATGTTGATGAGATAAAATATTGTTAAAATTAACAAGACGAATGTGCAATAAAAAAGCTTACCGCCAGTAGGAACAAGGAATTTGTTTTCGCTTCTAACTAAGACATCATAAAAAATACGAGAATCATTAGTTGTTCCTTCCCAACCAGTATACACAAAAGTAAACATCATATCATGTGAGCAAATAACAAAAACATTTTGGGTCACAAGTAAAGCTTTTCTACCACAAAATGATTTTTGTTTTGATGTCGATGCCCATGCTGCCACATGAGTACCGTCAATGGCACCTATACAATCCTACACTCATAAAAAAAATTGAACTTTAGTGGTATCATAAAACTCTAATTAGCTTATTAGAAAAATGTTCATCATAATGTATAAAGTATCAAGAAAAGTATACCTTGAAGTATGGATACCATCTAGGATCTGCTTGAATTTCTTGTTGCACTTCACCTATATTTATTGGCTTAACTACATTAAGGGCAAAATGTCACGCACTTAGGTTTTGAGCTAACCAATGCGATTGGTGCTTAGTCTATTTTGTGGAGCAAATTGGACTAAGCAAGCCTTTTGGAAGAGTTCCAAGTTAAATGAAGTAAGTGAGCTAGGAAAAGAGAGGTTTTGAGTATGGTAGAGAGAACTTATAGAGAATGCTTGAGTTTGGGAATATGTATGCTTTGTATAATTGATCAAGCTTTCAAGGATAACTTTACAAATGAATGGGGGTGGCTTTTATATAGGTTTCCCACCTCGTTAATGTATGGCTACAATTATTTTTCCTAGAGAATTCTACACATTTCTTATGTACAAATATGTTCCAACAAGTGTTGTAGAGTTCTAGAGATTGTAGGAAGGATGTGAAGTAGCATCACCTTGCAGAAGGTTTTAGAAACAACAATACTCCATCCAAGTTGTGGAAGTTTCTGGACACACCTTGGCATCCCAATGCCTTAGACAAATTTCTCCATCACTCCGGTACATTCTAGAGATTTATTTGGCATACCACTTGGTCTAGGCATGTTCCGCAATATTCCGGAGCATTCTTGCCCTAACTTAGGCAAATTTGGCCTAGACAAAAATGGTCCATGACAAAAAGCCTTAAATGCTCTCAAAACTCTTTTAAACCAAGTATGAATTGTTCCAAGTGAATGTGGAAATCGATCACATATTATTCTTTGCCTAGTGCCATGGCATAGAATTCTCAATCCCAATGCCAAACCTTCCTCTACACTAACATTTCGAGAATCTTGCAACAAACCTAACAACTTTAACCTATCACACAAGTTAAGAAAGACATGTTGTAATACTCTGACCATTTCGATTGGGATTCTGGTAGTTTTATGATTTGGTTTTGATTTGATCTTTGGATAACCGGATTATTGATTGAGGATCTTTGGGTTTTGATGATGGTAATCATGTTATATTTGATGTTGTTAAGTTTTGGAAATGTTTCAGGACGAGTTTGAAAGTGAGAAATGTCGTGAAGGTGGAATGCAAGACACCTCACATACGTAAGAGTAATTCCTTACGTATGTGAGATGGTGAAGACTCACGTTCGTGAGAAATAATGTCACATACGTGAGATGGGAAATGTTGAGATGATCAACGTATGTGAGTTTCTCAGTGACGTACGTGAGGTCAGGTCTGATACTTCTAGAAGTGATTTTTGACCCTGTTAACATACATGAAACATTTGGTAACGTACGTGAGGGTCACCTAACATACGTGAGACTTAAAGTGACGTACGTAAGGTCGGGTTCATATGCTTTTAAAGTGTCCAACAATCCCAAACTCTTCATTTAGTTCACTCCTCTCTAACTCAAAATCGCTCTCCGCTGTCTAAAACTCTTCCACATTGTTCGTCCATCATTCTTAACCGATTTCTAAGGTAAGATCACATTCCTTCCTTGGTTTAAACATCATTTTTATTCCTTGATTCATGAAATCCGTTTTAGGCTAAAATCATCTAGGGTTTGGATTTTTTCATGATTCTGAGTTAGTGGATGCCTAGGGTTATTAGACTAAGTTTCATTGAGGTTAAAGGAACTTAGTTTGAGCTTTGAATCGAAGGATTTGATGTTGTTTTGAGCGGGTTAGGTTAGTTCAGTTTTGATTGATTTTGGACGAATTTGGAGTTGTTTGTTGGATTTGTTGATTGATTAATGTTCCTAAGGTTGCTAGTGAGCAATGTGGATGGATTGGGACGTTGGGTATCGATCGAATCGAGATTTCGATAATTTTGTAATTTGTGGAAAGTATTCTCTAGTTTTGTAATTTTAGGAAGTTGATTTTCAAATCTTTAATTTTGGAGAACTTTGGTCAGATTTGTAATTATGGAAAGTTGATGTATAGATTTGTAAATTTTGAAAAGTTGAGAACCAACTTGTAATTTTACGAGTTAAGGATTAATTAGCTATTTCTAAGAGTTCAGGGACTCTTTTGAGGATTCTGATTATTTGGAAAAGCTAATTAGCTATCCTAAAATAGTTTGAGGACTATTTTGGAATTTGCCAAGTCTGGGGGACTATAATGTAATTTTATACTAGCCGGGGATCAAACTATAATTTTACGTAGATTTTGGATTTTGGATCCAGAGTCATAGATTATCATTCATATATGGATTTTGGCGACTTGAGAGTCCGCATTTTCATTTGAATAGCATGCATTTGGTATTGTCATAGTACCGCATTTTGATATATGTTTGTTATACATGTTCAGCTTCTTGTTCCTGTCAGCGAGACCAACCACCATGGAGTGGGGCTTGACTAATGATTGCACTTGCATTTCCTGACGAGTGAATAGCAATTTCAAACACATTGACTGTGTCTCGAAACTGTATATGTTTTTGTTGTGTACAACACATATTTGAAATTGAACTAATCTGAGGATTGGCTAATAATAAACTAGTTATATGTTTAATCAAGATTACATTTTGAACTGATATATATGTGTTATATATATATCTACTTTGATTTTGATGTTGTTATAAATGCCTTTGATTTCATACTATGTGCTAGTATGTTTTGATTTTGATATGGGACTCCTCTGTTATGACGGTAAAACGTGACCTTTGGTATACCAATGCTTTGAGAAAGCCCAGCTACCAGGGTTGTCGGTAGCCATGTGTTCTGATCCAACACATGATTTGTTATGGATTGTGGCAGAGCCTACATCACTTTGTATTAGTGTTGGATGCACACCTTTTGTTTTAGTCCCATGTATTTGATATGAGTTTTGACTTGGAAATTATGATTTGAATCTGAAAAAGGATTTTAAAGCCTACGTGTCTGTTGGATGCTTTGGTTGCGAACATTTGTGAAATGAATTTTTGAAAAAGAACTATTATTTATATAGCGTGTATATATATATGTATATATATACATATATATGTATATATATATATCTACTTGTGGTATTTTTGAACTATTTTCAAAACAGTCTTTGTGAGGCATGTATGAAGCAATCTGGAGTGTTATTTCTCACTAGGCCTTGACCCCCTTCGTTTCTTTGTCTACTATGATTCTCTTATCACAGGTGCACAAACTTTTAGCTTCGACAACCATTCCACATCTTGACACCAATGAGGCGTCTTTTGGTCAGTGATGCCCTTTTGTCCGAGCTCTTCATTTGTGTTATTAGAGCTCCACACTGGGATGCTATAGGGTTATGGGTTTTGCCATTTGTATTTAATATTTTGTACTCATGATATATTATTGATATATTCCTTATTTGATTTATGATATTTATGCAAAGGTGTGCTCTTTCAGAAATATTAGCACCATCATGTCAAGATCGTTATCATCTTCATCTGAAATGGAACTGTTACTTGAAAAATTTGAAATAACATCTATAAAAGAATCAAATTTATCTTTCCCAGAATTCTTTTTACCGTTCTATTACCGGCAAACATTCCAAATCTCCTTATGAATTACGTTTTCGTTTACTACTGTGATTTTCCTCATTCACATCGAAATACTCTTATTCCATCATTTGTTCTTCTTCTGAAGCTTGAGGTGATACAGTTGAAGCATTTCGAAAAGTACCAATAGCTATAGAATTATTAAAGGCTGCCCCTAATAATGGATAAGGCTTGCAACCCTTTTTCTTGAAAGTTTTGAAAAATTTATCTCACTACAATATAATAAGCCAAATGTAATTAATCACTGATTAAGTCAATCACAATTAGTCATAGATTAAGTTTTAAAAAACATTATCTTACCTTGAGATAATCATCCCATATGGTCTCGCTAGGAAAAACTTGCCTAGAATTCGAGCCCTATGTAACACCAGTGTTATTGATCAATTCACTAAATTTTGTATGCATAGTTCGCATTCAAAAATATTTTTCTTTAAGTTTCTTAGGACTATATCTCACGGAAAATTCAAGAATATGACTTCGTCAATTTCTATCCAATCAGTTCCTTTGAAGACCAGTGTTCCATTAGGATTTCGCCTAACCCTTTCTACTAAAATCTCTAAAAAGAATTTTTCAATATCTTTAGGCTAGTATATAGCCTCCCCATGATTATTGTGTCCACCCATATATATAGCATCACAATTCAAAATCTTACAAGCATTCATCCTCGTATCAATAAGAAACTAAAGTGTACACACACACATGTCCTCAATTACTTGTATATGAGAAATTAAAAACTAATCAAATAATTAAAAACTATCACCATCAAATAAGCTAATCAAATATTAGAAACTACAGCCTCATTACATAAGAAAGGGTGAAGTGAAAAAGAATAATGCATCAAATTTTAGCTTCGACACCGCACAGAGACAAAGACAGTAACACTTGAATCAGTCAAAATAGTAACAATTTTGGTTTGTTGCAAAAATAATGCTCAGAAGAAAAAAAAACATGATTTTTTGTAGCCAAAACAAGAGCTAAAGTTATAAACTTTAAACCCAACCCAAGTGATGGAAAGATGGACCCATCTTTGGCACAAACCTGATAAATTAACCTAATAGCTATAGTATAATGAGGACAAGAAAAACTAGTAAATTTGAGCTTGAGTGTTTCTAAATTTATCCAAAATGCATTATCTTTTTTACTTCAAATAGAACCAACATGTGACAAACACTAATTCTATCAAAGCCCCAATATTCGATAGACCTAGATGACACAAACAATTGATGCTTCTTTGACAAAAATGTAGAAAATGAAGTCAAACTGGCTTAATCAAAAAAGCAGTAGCTAAATTAATTATCTTTTTTACCTAATCTTTAAAAACCAGAAACCGATCTCTCACTAAAAGAGTATAACTAGATCTACTTGATAGCAAATAACAAAATCCTCAATAAATCAAATAAATGAATATGGGTACAAAATCAGCTTACTCTTTAAACTTGTATGGAGAAGAAAAGGAAAGATCTTGTGAAGTGTGAACCCAAAAAGACAATTTCTTTAAGAATGTGACAGTAGGAATCAAGGTTGAACAATTAAAAGAAAAATAAGAGAAATTGAAGAAAATCGGGCAGCGGTAAGTAAAAATAAGAAGAAGAGAAAAATTTTAAAGAGAAGCAATGTACCTGGCATTGGAGCAGTGAAGTTGTGGTAGAGGAGAAAAAAATTCCTAACCCTAATCTTAAAGAGAAGAGAAGAGTGAAGCTGCAAAGGTGAGTTTACTTTCAGAAATCTAATTTTATTTTAACTGAGATGAGTTGTTTTCCGTGTTTTCTACTTTTCCAATTTGGAAAATTTTGGAAAACTATTGTTTTATAAAGGAAAAGTTTGGAATACTCCTTGGTAAAACTATATCGATTATCGTCCATTTGCAAGAACCCGATAAGGGTGGGTACTGTAAAGGCTTACAGTGTTTGAATGAGGAAGAGTGACGGAGGAGAGGGATAATGGCTTGAAAGACCAACAATAGAGAAGGATGGGTATGTGCAGTTAAGGTTGCTTGAGTGACTGAGTGAGAGTGGAGAGGAAGAGTCTGTGTGCAGGAGTGTTTGAGGGAGGGCTGTTTTGGGTGTTTGTGTGTGTGTTTTTAACTTGTGAGTCAATATTATGTAGTTTTGAGTGAAACTACATAGTATTGTCTTTATAATCTATACTTGATTTTTTAAAAAAAGTTAACAATATGTTCAATATTTTTAACTGATTAAAAACTCAAATATTTATAAAAATATAATTTATAATAATAAATATTGTTTTATTTATAAGTTGTATAATTATATTTTGGATTTGTTTTTCAAAACTTGTTTGGGTTAATGGAAAGATTTTTTTATAGTTATAATTGAAAGATTTAAGTGGTTAAGAATACTTAAACTAATACATTTCAAAAAAAAAAGAATACTTAAACTAATGTTCAAGAAACAATAACATTTGTGTATTAGACTATTTAATGTCTTTCTAGAAATAACAGCATTTAGTGTGTATGTTACTTTATGTTAATAACATTTAGTTTATACTATTTTAGTGTTTGGGATTTAGGGTTTAGAGTTTATGGTATAGTATATAGACGTGGTTTAATCGAGTTTATAGTATAGCGTTTAAGGTATAATATATTAGGTATATAGCTTAGGATATAGACTATAGTATATTATAACTTACAAAAAGTTTAATTGAGTTAAGTATATAGAATTTAGAGTATTGAATATAAGGTATATAGTTCCTTACAGCTTGAGAACCTAGCTTATAAGGTTGATTTCGGCTTACAACTCTATTTCTCTAAGGCCTAAACAAGGTTGATTTCATTGTAGACTTACACCTCTAAAGTCCTTAGAACGTTGTTTCTTAGGCTAACAACAAACATTTCCCAAACTCAAAGTGCATACAAAAGGAATATACTAGAGGTGATTGTATGTGCTTGATGATTTGATTTTCTCTCTAACTTGATCTTGTAGTGGTTCGCATTGTTGTACTAGTCATTAGAGTTCAATCATTCTAGTTCAAACTGTCTGGACTTATCTTGCGTACGTGTTTATATTGTACGTTAAGTCCCTTAGTTTTCACGAATTTGTAAATTAGTTCCTTAAGTTTGTAAAATAACACCTTTGTACACTTTTGAACACCTAAATTTCATGTTGTGTACACCTTTGCACATCTAAATTTCAAGTTGTGTACATCTTTGTACATGTACACTTTTGTACACCAAATTGACAACCACCAAATTGACAACCATTAAGTAAATTAAAATTTGTTAATATCTTGTAGACCGACAAAAATTTGATACCTATATTCATCAATAAATTAGCTTAATTTAAAAATATTTATTATAGATGTGTGCATCGTGATCGAAAATTTCATTAAATCAACTTATAAAAAATGAACTTTTTATACACTTGTGTACACCATTGTAAACCTTCTGAAAAATTAGATATTTTGTTATAAACGCATTATTTTCCTCTAAATAAATGTTTAAATTATTAAACTTAAAATTACTTGCATATATTTCAACATATACGAAATTGTTCTTGTTATATATTAATAATTTAAAAGTAGAATAAGAATACATAATTTTTAGTGTATACTCTTATATAAATGAGCCCAAAGTCGTTCTTTGTCGCAAGCTTCATATTGAGCGTATTTGCGATCCTACAAACACATAAACAAGTGTGTTTGCGAGCCTATTTATGAACACACGAACAAGCTTAATCGCGAGCTCGTTCATGAAAACACAAATGAGTCATGTTCACGAGCTTTTCAAGCCGATGTCTTTGGTGTTCAAGCTCGGCTCTTATATTAAGTCGAGCTTAAAAATATGTTCAAGCTTGACTCGTTTATTAATGAGTTAAGTCATAAACAAGCTTCTATCGAGCCGAGGTCTTTTGTCTAGCAAGTTGTCGCGTGTGTATCTTCCTGCTTGTTTTGGCAATACCTAACCCACAATTATTGTCCTAATCGTCATCAGATAGTTTTTACATTAAATTATATCTCCATTAGTTTTATAAATTTTATATGCGCATTGAATAATTTACTTTAAGTAGACTATACTGGCAATAGTTTAAAGAGTTTTACAAGTATAAGAGAATGTTTTATTTAATATCTTCAATATATCAATCAAATAGATTAGACAAAACAGTTTAGATGTAAAAAGGACAAATAAAACTTAAAGTCTACGTAATTGAATGACTTTTTATACATTAAATCTCACCAAAAATTAATCCCTTAATCTCTTAAGTTGAAGGTGACTAGCACAAGTAGGCTATAAATTGATTAACTTTTTATACTTTAAATCTCACCAAAAATTAATCTTTTGATCTCTTAAATTAAAGGTGACTTTAGCACCAATAGGCTATAAGCTGATTAGTTGCAAACAAATTAAATTGAAATAGCAAAACAAAGAAACAGATGATTTGTGTCAGTGGTTTTACTCATCAAAACATGATTTTTAACTCATAACTTTGAAAGAATGCATAACAATGAACGATAAATTACAACTAAACCAGTTAAAATAACACACTGACTTCAAAATCTATTTCTTTTTAAAATTACAATACAACTTGAATTGAAAAATATGTAGCTGCAACAAGGTCTTCGATGCATTATTTTCCCACCTAACATCTTATCAAAAATTGAGATGACGCAATTATTATATTATCAATACTTGCAGTTATTATATTATATTAGAAATATGACTTGAATACTCCAAAAGTATTGCAAGTTAACTTGTTCTGTGAAGAAATTATCCGTGTTGCCAAGACTTTGTCAAAATAGAAGACCTAGTCTTTTGTTTAATGGATTAGTCGTTATTTTTCAATTGTGATTCCTATTTTATATGTATAGCTTAGTGTAATACCCCGGATAATTTTTATAATTATTTTGGGATAATTATATTTGGAGTAATTAATTTGAATAATTATTGGTGGATAATTAGTTTTGGGAATAATTATTGGTGGATAATTA
>CAODLS010695628.1:0-14071 GCA_948243855.1 Flueggea neowawraea
ATGAGTAAGCCTAAATTGAATTCCTGGGCCATAACCAGGAAGTGTAGGATCATGAAACGGCGAGGCCGTACCACAAAAGAAAACAATGATGCTTTTGGTAGTGTGTGGTGTTCTAAACTTGGTCCTCAATTAAGTAATGGAAACCAGAAAGAATGCAGCACGAAGGAGTTTGGGGGGTTTGCGCCTGAAGCGTGTTATGAGTACCCTGATGCTGGGTTCAAGGAGTTTTCAGATAATGAAGTAGCGGCTACGAGCAAAGAGGCTTCTGACTTTGATATGGATGAACCAATTTGTGTGGGACAACAAGGAAATTCTCATGATTCCGGACAGGAGGAAGCTTTTTGTGAGGGCGATAATGTGTCTCCTCTAACCGGTCATGTATGGGATGAGATGAAGTTCGGAGATGATTATGTACTGCCCGTCAAGAGATGGCTAGAGGAGCAAGGATTTGGTAAGTTTGCTGGTCTGTTTGAACTGCATGAAGTAGACGAGGAAACTTTGCCACTACTTACTCTTGAAGATCTTAAAGAAATTGGGGTATTCGCATTTGGGCATCGAAGGAAACTCCACACTGCAATTCGGCGGCTGTGGAAAGGAATGGTTTCCGCTTGACATTATCATTAACTGGGAACGTCTCTTCTTGGTTTTGCCAACTCTTTTGTGCAGTATAAAGTCGGAATACAGTATGTAAATTTCCGGAACTTCTGACATGTTACCTACTTTTCTGAAGTATATGTTTTCACTAAATCGTTTTGTTCCTCCATGTTTTGCTAACATTGAATACTTGGTTTAACAATTTTCCAAGTTTCAACTTAATGAACAGTTTTATGAAGTCTGTTAAGGCCTAGTTCTTTTATGCTTTCATTTGTTGAATACAATTATACAGTTTGTTGGCCGATTTAGATTAAAATTAAAGCTTTTTGTGACTTGTTATTTGGCAGTTCGTTATAGAGTAAATGATACTGAAAGTGTTTCCGTTTGTCGGGTCTAATATCAAGAGAGTCTGTGTGGTGTTCTCCAGTATTAGGTACTTTATACATAAACTCTCCAGAAGAATTTTGCTCTGAATCAAACTAAACTTTACAGTGCGAGCTGTTTTCTGGAGTTTAGGTTTGATACAGTGGTTGTGAAGTCAGGAAGTTGACCAAACATAGGATGAATTTCTCCCTTCCACCCCAGTAAACTGACAACTTCCACCTTCAATCACTGGAATTGGTGTCCGGTAAACGGAATTGTTGGTCCGACTGGAATCAATGTCTTGTTGTCTGGATCAGTGCATTCTGATTTTAACATACAATTTCTCTCTACCTAAGAACTTTCATATGTTTATGGATAGATTTTTCCTTCATTTGTGTCAAACCAATTGAAACTTTCATTTTTTCCTCTAAAAAGTTGGTTTTGAAAAAGCATCACTAAAAAGCTAGTTTTTGAAAAAAAAAAAGCAGTACCTAAATTGATGTTTTCGCAAATTATGGAATTTTGAATGGATCAAAGAAGCACTTCTGACAATTAGTTAAAGTGGTTTTTACATAATACACTTATAATATTTATTTTATATCATTTACTTTTATATATTACATATTCACATTTTGATATTTTTAAATTCACAAATGCTTATTTTTAAATTTACTTACTCTTATTTATATACTTTTGGAATATTATTGATATTTTGTTGGTATTATTCTGTTTTTCAAAAATTAGGGTATTGTTTATAACTTGTTTATACTATATTTGTAACTTGTATATCTTTTACAAAGATGTAGAATATACAAATATTAGTTTTATAACTTATTTATAATATGTTTGTAACTTATATATACTACGTTTATATTATATTTATGATTTGTTTATGCTATGTTTGTAACTTGTATATACTATATTTATGATTTGTTTATACTAGTTTTATAACTTGTGTATATTTTACAGAGTTTTATAACTTGTTTATACTATATTTGTAACTCGTATATACAATATATATACAACATACAAATATATATAATACATATAAACAACATATACACAAGTGCAATGTAATTTAGAAATTCGGCCTACACATGCGTAATATCGAAATTCGGTATGTTGAATATGTAATATCAATTTTTGAGATTTGTAATTGTGTAAAAGTCCTGTGTTACTGCAAACCATGTTTTTTGTGTGACTAGTATAATCGAAACACGCGTTGCGCGCATGATTTTTTTGTTGTTGTGATTTGAGATAAGAAAATGTATTTTTATTGGTCAATAAAGATAATAATTGTTCATGATAGTGAAATGAGGCTAAAGATAAAAATTATTATAACGCAAAAATATATCTAATTTTGGTATTTGAGATAAAACAAGCAATCTAATTTGTTAATCTTTTTCTTTTAAATTTTTATGTGCAAGTTGTCCTCATCTTCATCTATTTTTTGTTGGCTTCTTTTTCTTTTGCGATGCGATGGCTTCCCACAATTTGTATGGTCAGCATCCAACTTCGTCTCTATCTCTTTGACAGGTTTTTTGAATTTTTGTTTTTTTTTGTCCTTTTGTCTTAAGTTGTTATGTCTTCTTTGATAACTTGAATTTCTTGAACAATGTTATCTTTAATGTCATTTTGATTTTGTAGCATTCTCGGATTTCACTTTATTGGTATTCTTCCTTGTGTGCTTGACTTTAGGTATTGAGTCCTCTTTGACAAGTTGAATTTTTTGTACGATGAAGTGGTTAGTCTTTTAAGAAACATCTTTTGAAGATATTAGAAAAATTAGAAATATGTATTCTTTGCCTGGGGATTATACTAATCTTTTTGTAGAATTTGCTTTTTTATTTGTCATTTCCCTGTTTACAATTGATTTTGGCGCTAAATCTGGATTGTTCATAGGTTTGTCCTCTTAATTCTAATCATGTTTGGAGTTGGCTTAGATGGTAATGCTGGGATTGGATGCAGCAGCTAAAACAACCATTCTCTACTAGCTACACATGGGAGAAGTTTTGTCTACTATACCGGCAATTGGTATGCCATTTTGCTCATAACTTCATGAATTTTTTTTGGTGATTGGTAATGGACTTCTTTTTGGCAAAAAAATGGTAATTAACATCAAATGATGCTTGTAATGTTGTATGTCAGAAGGAAGTTTAAACTAAATTCAAGTGTTAATGCAATCATATGCTAAAAAAAATTCATAACTTTATATTATTCTATTCAATTGGAAAGAACCTCTTTATATAGATTTTTTTTGTGTATGTTCCATTCAAATCTCTTCTTTTTTCTTTTTCATCAAAAATTTTGTAGTTGGCATGGAAGTTCCTCTTGATAATGTCGCATATAATTGACCGTGCGAGAAAACAGGTTGAGGTAGATACACTCCAACATTAGGAATTGTTTGTCCTTGTGCTTCATTTATTGTCATAGCAAAGCATAATCGTATCGAAAATTGTCTTCTGACGAATTTGAAAGCATATCCTTCATCTTCAAATGGAGAAAATGGTATCCTTAGTAAGAAAACATGTTTTTCAGCATGTTGTCTGACTGAGATTTCTGCGTAGATAACATTGTTGGAGAAGCCTTTGCACACCATTCTTGTTCTGTTGCAAATACCATTTGCAGAATCCAAAATTCTCAGTAGTATAATAGGACAATTAATTTTCAACACCAATTGATGAGGAGGAAGACCATTCAGGCATAAACTGTTTAAAAATTCTTCTTGATAATAGTTGTGTGTGTCATCAATCGTTATGTCGAAACTTTTGAATTCTTTACTTTGACCAAGAAACAAATTTATCAATATGTTATTCAATTGATCAACACATTCATTTGTAGTTTTTAAGATTTCCCAATTGGTCATATATTCTACAGATTGTCCATTCTCATGCGAGGATGAAAAAAATTGTGATGACACACACAACTATTATCATCGTATTTTATGGTCATTTCCTCTTGTAAGATTATCAAAACATGTAATGTTGTTGGTTCATCACCACTACCGATGCATAAAAGGAAATCGGCAAATCCTGGATTTGTTCTGGCTCTCATATTTCGTGTTAATATCTTCAGCAGTTTCACAAGTAGACAAATTTTGACCATTACTGCTACTTAAAGAATTTCTCTTTATATTTTGATTCCATCCACTTTCACCATTTGAAAACAACAAAGGATAATGCAATGGGTTGTAACAACCAAAATAGTGTTTATTATTATGCCTCTTAGCTGAATGAGCATGCACAAGTATCTCTCTGTCTGATACCATATTTGGATTATTGCTGTCAATCTATATAGCAACAACTTGATCTACAGTCGGTGCATTATATACTTTCTGATCTAACTTCGGATTTCCTCTTATCACAATTTGAAGATCTTCTAGAGGTTGTTGATTTTTCAAACTTCAAAAAAACCAAGCATATGGATTTTTTGAAGTATTTTCATCAATTTTTTCATAATACTTCTATCTACACCAGAATTTTGAATTACATTCATTTTGTTTTGAAGCTCATTTGCAGTGTCGTAGAAAAAAACATGGGTTATTATTTTTCGGCATTAAAGAAGGTAAATCATGATATATTTTCCCTTGAGCTTTAAAAGTATAAACTCCATTATTCTATGAAGCAATGTTCTTGCCAAGTTTAACTCCAAATGATGTAAAAGAGAATATATTGTTATATGCTCTTATATGTTTTTGAAATTTCTTTGCTTGGTCTGATTGTGAGCTAAATAGATTAAGTAGACTTTGTGGTACATCATTTGAAACAAGTCTAACTGACTGTTAGAGCAACATAAAGTTGGTGGCTCATAGTGAAACCTGTGTGATCCATAATGAATACATGAAACATTCTTTAACACGAATAAATTATTGTTCGATATCTCCCTTGTAAGTTGTGGTAAAACATAACAAAAAAAACATCAACAATAGTCAATTATATTTCATTATAATAAGTAAAAAAGATATGCATATGAAGTAAAAATTTTCCTTCATTTGCATTTTGCATGAAAAAAAAAGGAATCTCTCTCTCTCTCTCTATATATATATATATAGTTGAATAGTAAACATTACCTTCATTTAAACTTTGCATGAAAATAGGTATTCGTTATTTCTATTTTTTTCTCTTCCTTGTATAATCCATTGAGTAAACTGTATCTTTCTTAAAAACAATTCTTAAAGTAATTTGCAAAAAAATAAAAAAATATGTAAGTATATGGAGTTGACAAAGTAAAATAAATTTATAATATGGAGTTCACAAAAAAAATCTTATCTAGAGAAAGACTCTAACATAGTGATCACAACAAAAAATAATAAAATAGTCTAAGCACCGCATAGAAACTACAGAGTTAACCAAAACATTTAAGGGACAAATAAAGATTGAGTTAGCACCAGATTGAGTTAACATTTAAGCACCTCTTTGTTCTTACATCATGTGCCGAAGTGGGGACTCCAATTGTGAATGCTAAAATTTTGTAAGCCCAATTTATTCAGCTGTGTCGTTTTGTGAGTCTTCACTATACTTGACAGAAACATTTCCACTCATTTCTTGGCGTTTTAGACACTTAAGAAATGGACCAAATGGTAATAAGGGTTAAATATTTGGTGTTAGCTTGCACCACTGATAGATCTTATTCTAGGATAAGAAACTGTACAATTCTTGGAAAACTCATGTCCTTAAATGTTATCTAAACATCTCACATTATTAGCATGTACATAAAAATACTAACAAGTCATTTCGTGGAAAGTTAATAGCTGAGCAAGTAACCTCTATTTTCCGAGAGGCGGACTCGGCGGTAATCTCTCATTGTTTACGGGAGGATGTTTCGAGTTCGAATCTCAGGGTGGGTAGGTAGGTCCGGGGTTTCTACGCCTCGTGGGATTTAATTTAAAAAAAAAAAGTAACCTCTATTCAGAAAAATCTAACACCTTCAAATTGATGTGCATTGTGTTTTAATGGTGAAAATTAATTTGTATTTATGTGTTTAAATCTCATCATAATTTTTATGGGTAAATTCATATAATGTTATATATTTATATGTCTCATATGATTACACGTTGAAACAAAAAAAAAAAGAAAATCGTATCAAACATGTTAGTACTGAATAATTTGGCATCCTCAATTATCAGGGTATACTGTCTAAAAAATTGTTAGTCGACTGATAAAATAGCAAAGACTGTGGCAGTTAAGGGATGAACAAAGACTGAATAATTGAAACGAATTAACTTGCAGAAGTGAAGTTAAGTTGCCACAGATCAACATCTCCCACTGTTTTGCAGTGCAAATTAGGACAAGCAAATCTGTTTCTATGGGAATGGCAAATAATATAAGCAATAAGAAGACAAATGTATATATCTTCTGCAAATAAAAATAATAATAAAAAGAAGAAGAAAGCATAATGTCCAAACATATTAATTATTTGTTATCGATAAAAAAAACATATTAATTATATGTTGAAAAAACAAACCCAAATTATTGAATTCCAAAAGTGGGCGATTCGACCTGTCTACCAAGAGTAGGGACCATATCGCCAATCAAAATTCTGCAACTTGGTCTTCACTCGTCAAATTTATAAATATTTCAAATTATTTTTACAATTATTTATACTTGTTTTCAAATTCGCCAATTATTTATTGTTATAAATATTTCAAATTTAATAAATATATGTACATTGATATTTACAATTATTTATACTTATTGTGGCTTCGTGTTAATACTTAAGAAAAAACAAATACAGTACTAATGATATAGGAAAAATTCACAAATAATTAGTAACTAGTTATTAATTTACTATTTTTAAACATTATGATAAATTTTTAAAGTTAATTTTGGCGAGCCGTTTCAAGTGTTTATTTTATTTGAAATGAAACATTTTCCTAATTTACTTTGAAGGGTGTAAAAGAACTATATAGTCTTCAAATGGGACTTGAGGTGGGGCGGGGGGGCAATATTTGGGTCTTATATAATATGTTTTACTAATCAACTTGTGAATTGAATAAAATAATCTTCAATATACCTACTAATCCAAAGTCAAATTACTTTTTCTCCCTAAATTTCTTGATTTTGACACCTCAAACTTGTCATTGTTGCCACAAAATTGTTCTAAATGCCACAAAAATACATTCGTTATTCAATCGATTATTGGCGGGTTGCTGTGCAGTCCTGGTTAGTGGGTTACGGGAAAAGAGTAGAGGTTACAGAGACAAGACTGAGAGGTGAATCGCAGGTAGTGTAAATTTAAGTTATAATAATTTGGAAAAGTTGGAAAAAGAAGAAAATGACAAGTGGCATTAAAGATTAGCGTTTTAATATATAAATATAGATATCTAACTATATTCAATAATGGACGGTTTTGGTTTTTGAACTTTATTGAATAGCGTGTAACTGTAATTTTGTTTTTTGTTAACTGTAATCTTAGCAAAAACGTTGTTTTTTGTAATTTTTATTTATTTTCATTATTTTTTTATATTATGACATTATTTAAGTTCAATTTTTGCTTTGAACGGTGAAGAAAAATAGTGTTTATTCAATTTGTAGAGAAAAACATGGCATATTAAAAATAAAAGAAAGAAAGTTAGATTTATTTTTAAAAATATTTTTTAATTTCCATTGAACCAGCAATTTAGAATCCACAATTAATTAGACTTTGAACCAAACTAGACAACCATAGACTTGATCCCAATTTGAGTCTATTCTAGGCGGTTTTCTCTGATCCGGTCTGAATTGGGTTTGGGTCAGACGGTGGGCAGGATTAAATCAAACCACGCCCAATGTGTGGAGTGTACGGTGAGTGTGGACTTGAGTTCTGAAAAGTACCACGACAGGATGAAACTAGGGAAGAAACGTGTGTACATTTTTGGACGGAGGAAGTGGTCCTTTACTTGTAGTTTTTTTTTTGAAGTTACTTGTAGTGTAATTAGTGCATAATATCTTGGCGAGGTTCTTTTCTACAGGATGTTCATTATCTATACTGATTTTTGTTTTAATAGAAGCAAGCGATACTTTCAAAATTTTATTAATCATTTTTATTTGTATTTAAAAAATATTGTGGTTATAAAAAGAAGATAAAAAAGGCGCACAATCCCATTGTCCGCACAGATATCTACCTATGATTACCACATTTCTTTTTATTCTTCAACAATATTTTTATCTTCTTTACAAACTAGAGTACTTATTAATTTATGTTTAAACAAATACAGTTCTCTCCAGACCAAAGTGCTAATTATCATTGGACCAACACCTTCTAAATAAAAAAAAAAAACGTTTTTATAACATTAGTTTACAAGGTTTTTCTTTCCGTTCTTTATTTTGTTTAATACAGGAAGGATTAGTTGATGGAGGATCTAAAATTTTTTAAGAGGGCTGTCAAAATTATATGCATATGAAACAATTTGCTTGTGAATAATTATTTTTTCGATGTTGAAAAAAGAGATTTTTTTTGTTTGTATAATTGGTCAATGATCTTAAGGATATGTTTTTCTTTTTCCCACCAAAATTGTAGGGGCAGAACCCATATTTACCACCTGAACTTATATCTAAATCTATTTAGCCTATTAAACTTTAATTTTTACCTATCAGTTCATTCAACGTAACACCGTTATTTTTATTGTACACGTCAAATTTTTTCGTCATGGGTTGATGACGTAGAATGATGACATGAATGCCAATTATACCAAAATATGGCGGAACACATCTAACCCCCTGAACTTTCATCCAACATCTCTACAGCCCTCTGAACTTCATATTTCACCTATCAACTCACTAAATTATCTAAAACATATATTAAAAATCCCTTTAAGTCAATTAAATGAAATCTCATTAAGAAAATCATGTGCGCGGGCGCATATATATATATATAGATTTCTATATTTTGACTTATATTAATATTTTATTATTTAGTAATATTATTTTAAAAATTATTTATTGTTTAAATGAAAACTTTATTTATTTGTTTGTGTAATAATTAATTCAAAATAAGAAGTTGGGTAGAATATCTGATTTTTTGAGTCTTGTGCTAGATGTGTCGGGCCTTCGGTTCGGTTCGCCTCGTACGTTGGTCAGGGTCCGATCTTGGATCGTGATAAAGGTGAAATTTTGTTACAGTGATAGGCTAATAGATCCCGGGGGCACGCCATAGATCAATTAGAGGAATCCTTTTGATCAATTACAAAGGCAGGGGATCAAGACCTAAAATTCCTAGGGATTGTTGACTCTCTTCGCACCTTTTGTCTTCGTCTTTTTGGCAATGACTGCTAAGAAAAAGTGCCTTAAACTTGGAGCTCTCCGCAGTCTCCTTATAGAGTAAGGCTTCTTTGTTTGGTGCTGATGGTAATGCATGATTTGTTAATGAGATTTAATTTAACTTATTTGAAAGGATTTTTAATATAGGTTTTAGAGAGTTTAGTGAATTGATAGGTGAAATATGAAGTTCAGGGGGCTGGAGGCATGTTGGATAAAAGTTCAAGGGGTTAGATGTGTTTCGCCATATTTTGGTATAGTTGACATCCATGTCACCGTTCCACTTCATCAACTAGTGACAGAAAAATTTAACGTGTACAGTAAAAGTAACGACGTTATTTCGAATGGGCTGATAGGTAAAAAGTGAGTTGATAGATGAAAATTAAAGTTTAATAGACTAAAAAGATGTTGGGTATAAATTTAGAAGACTAAATATGATAAATTGTAGGCTTAATGAAGGTTAAGGTTTTCCATGTTAGGAGGCTAAACACAATCCCAAAAATAGACGGGAGGGGACAAACAAAAAACAAACATATACATAGTGGGATGGGCCTCACACATGACATGACACACCACGCAACGCAACCGTCGTCAATTGACCGTTCAATAGCCATAGCGTAAATAAGCGACATTGCTTGATGTGCAATGGTCCAAGCATGGCTTAAATAAACGACATTGCTCGATGTGACTTGTTCAAGGACCTGCTTTGCTTGGCCCATCTTTTGTAATTCAATGCTTATATATGCCCTACCAAACTTTCACATGTGAGTTGCAAACACAAACACCCAGACAAACAAATGATTTTGGTGCAGTTGAAATTGATATTCATGTATCCTATGCCGTTTAAGAGTTGTGGTTATGATCTATTATAAGTACATTTTTTCTTCAAACTACCGAGACACTTATTTAAGGACAAAACCATAAGAGTAAATAGCAAATCCAAAACAAACAATACGTTAGTCGATAAACCCATTGATCGACAAAAAACAAAAGATTGTGTTCTTAACCTTTTTCTCCTTGACTAAGAACTATTGATATGACATGTATCCAAAATCATTTAGGAATCAAGAGGCTATGATGTGTCTTGTATTCTACATTATTTAAAAAGTCGAGATTAAACGTCACTTATATTACATTTTTCTCTCAAATTACATATATGTCTTTTTAAAAACAAAATTGTAACGACTAATAACAGATCCAAAATGAATAAATCTTCGATCAGGTGAACTTAGCGTCATTGAGAAACATGATCCACAATGAAAATTATAACTATCTCTTCAATTTTAGACTTTATTGTTGTATTTTGGAGAGGTGGAGCTAGTAAAAATGGGAAGAAAATTAGAGAATTGCTTTCAGTTGTGTAGTTCTTTTGCAAATTATATTAGTCGTATATTTATTTTCGTTTTTTTTGAAAATAATATTCAATCTATTTATTTAATCTCAATTCTACCACTCGTTAGACTAAAACCAAAATTTACCATCGAAATCTGATATGACATTCCGCATTAAGTTGTGCCAATATTTTATCAAGTCTAAAAAGAAAATCTATAATACCTACTTCCCTAGTTCCCCTTCCTAAATGGACTTGCCAAACAGGACAGCCAGGAGTGAAACAAATGAGTCCTATAAATGCAAACACTTCATGATGGTTCTTGGTCACCATGTTGGGCCTTTTGGCTTTCGAGAAATATTCTTGCGTTGCCAAAAAGACTAGGGCTTCCGAAACCTATAGGTATTGGTTATAACTGAGACGAATTTGATTTTTAGCTTGAATTCTGATGAATAAGTTGGTTTCCTTCCAGGATGACCATTTGAGAACTTCTCTGTAATGGTAGTACTTACAAAAATCTGGCTTCATTAACAACTTGTCAGTTTAGTGGTAAGTTTGGTCGGGGAGAGAACCGTTAATGCTTTAAATGTATTTTAATTATCCAGTTTTCATGGGAACGGTAGTATAAATTTCCTGAAATTTTGTACACATTTCTATAAACAATTCAATCTGAACGACTGTAAATTTGAGGTTTTTCGATTTATATCTGCTTCTAATAAATGCTGATCAGAACCACCGGTCGCTTAGATCAACTGGCAAAGGGTTGTTCCAGTTTAACCAAGAGGTCTATGGTTTGAGCCATTGGGAACACAGGGATCCCACCCTTTAAGATGCAAGTCAGCTCCCGAACGAGGATTAGTCTGGTGCGACCATGGCTTAAAGGTGCCGCCCCCGCCCAAAAAAAAATGTTCATCAGACATTAAGCCTAATACATGAAGAAATATTAAGGTATACTGGAATCCTTGATTTTTTTATTCTAATTCTGGAAACATAACTCAGAATTTACATCAACAAGACCTGACTCTCCTTCGCGGACGCAAACGCAATTTTCTTCTTTCAGAACCCGGAATTCTTGCCGGACTTCCTGTCCATTCTGAGGGCAATCTGTGCATATCAAAGTGAAATAGTTAATAACAGAAAGAAAAGAATCAAGCACGACAAAGGGTGAAAAGAGAATATACACTGGAAAAGCAAACGAATGGGAGCTGGCATGGCTGATACTTGAACGAAAAGAGTTACTGCAACAATGTTGTACTGCCTCTTTGCCTTCTATTTGGCATGAACAAGTATTAGCACAATTGCCCTGGATTCTCCAGGGCCACGTTGATCAACATAATTTTGACTTATTTCTTCCATCCTGTCTTCGGCCTGAAAATTACATTCAGTTTCAGGAGACTCTTGCTGATCTGCTTTGGCGGTTGATTCTCTCTTATCATCTATGGTGCTTTCTGGCTATGAAAATCATTAACATTTCATATCGGTCAGTTTATCAGGACCATCATAATCATCTATGGAAGATGTATTAGAGCTGCTTTTAGCTACTAATACAAAATTAATTGATAATTTTATAACCGCAACACCCAGCACTCAGTCCGTGATTAAAATTGATGTCCTAAAAAGAAAATTCCAAGCTAGATACTAACTTCCCGATTCCTGAACCTGTCGTAACCTGTCAAGACTACAGGAATCTTTGAAACATGCTTTCCTAATTAGATTTCTTGTTGAGACACATGTATGCAGAAACAGAAAATGAACTTACTTCTTTAAAAGGCTGTGTCTCATTTACAGTCTCTGCAGCAGAATGATCAAATCCATTGGGAATTTCTTTGGTTTCGATCACCAGCTTTTCGTAAACATGTTCCTTGATCGTTTCATTTTCATGAATGTCATCTTCAGAAATTATTGACTCGTTTTGCATGCTTGACATCGACTCCAGTGACTCCCTGCTTGATAATTTATTGTTGCTTTCTAAATCATTGTCAAGTATTAAGGACCTGTTCTCATCATCCTCTTCAAAACTTTCAATCAAACAATCGTTTCGCCAAATGATCACTTCCCTATCCTCAAAATCGTCCTTGACAAAATTGGAATTGGTGTACTGGAAAAAGGCAACCATTTCCGGCATGAAAGCATCCACCGTATTCTTCTTGAAATAAATCTTTCTTCTTCTGATTCATCAAGATCTTCAGGATGGCTTTGCTCATGTATTAGGTCCTCCATACCCAACAAATATTTTGATCCTGTTAAGCTCATCAAAATATCTTCTTTCTCTTCGACGAGTTCTAAAATAGTCCTTTTAATCCCCCTTTGGCATTCTTAGCTCTTGAGGTATCAGGCTTGTTCGCCACGGTAAAATGCCCTCGAAAAGACACAGTTTCAGGTTGAAACATCGATTCGATTTCTCGAGGCATGAACGATGAATCAACAGATTGTTACTGGAAGAATATGGTTCGGCAAGCTGGCAAAATTCCTGTTTTCTGCATAAAAGTCCTCAATATTGCAAATAAAATTGTGCTAGATACTAATTAAACCTCCATTCAGATACCAACCTGAATCATAAAACTTGAAAAATTAGCACCATTTTCGCAATCATTGGATTAGAAAAAAAAAGAAAAAAAAAAGAGATGTTCTTTAAAAGTATATGTTGTTCTCAGAAAATTAGCAACATGGTAGATAGTAAACAGACTTAGAAGAATTTCATCTTTCTTATATGTGCATTAACAAGCATTGACCAAGTAAAAATAGATACTAAAACTACACTTAATTTCCATTTAAAAGAAAAGCTAAATAAATAATAGATCTTACAAGCTGTATTTGATCAGAACCTTCCTGACAATCCTTGCTGTTGAAATGGAAAATTGGTCTTGCAACAGAAAATAACTGTAAAACTAATACAAGGGTTTCAAAGTTGAAACGTGAAATCCACTTGAAAAATTGATTTCCACCCTCATTAATCAAACAATAAACAAATGAACAACAACATTTGTCAAACAGAAACAGACTGACTAATCAAATACCAGAAAAGACTTCAAATGAAAAAAAACAAAAATAGTTGAATATCATGGTTGAAATTTAATATATATATATATACATAAAAGGACATAGAGTTTTTTGTTTTTTTTTGGATACATGGAATTAACTAGTTCATGCAGATTGCATTTGAAAATGTTTTTCATGAATATTTTAACCAACAGGATTCATAAATTGAGCATGCCAGCTACCCTCTTCTAGGAGACAACCACAATCACCTGGTCAATGACACCATTATACCATATTTGGTCGTAACTAAAACAGATTGCTTATCTGTATCAGATAATTCTTGACCCTCTTATAGGTTAAATTGAACTTTCTGTTATCGATTGTTGGGGGGCGGGGGGGGGGGGGGGGGGCGGCTGGGCGCCAAAAATAAAATTTTTTTAAACCAATGAATTTGATTTGTGTAGGGTTGGGTGGGGTATAGTCAGGTGACATCAACGAGCATGTACAATCGAGTATAGTTGGATGGAAAACAAAACCAGGTCTTATAAAACAGTTTGGTGGCTGGGTTCTG
>CAODLS010695659.1:0-15536 GCA_948243855.1 Flueggea neowawraea
TGTATTTATAGACCCTCGAAACTGAAACGTGGCATTTCATTTAATGCCCGAGGAAAAGGCCCATCTACATGCATTGAACCTTCCTCTATGCACGTTGATCGAGTACTATGTGCATAGACAAAGCTCCTGCGTGCATAGACGACAGATCTGGCGACCTTTCCTTACGGATCCAGGATCAACATGCACACCACCTAGTGTTATGCACGTAGATCACCATGCTCACCACGGTTCCAAGTCCAAATCACATCCAACGTGCACGGACGTCTCCAACGCACACAGACATGTGCAGACACATTCACGGTCTGGATCAGACATCCATTTACGCACGTAGTACAATCACCTACGCACATAGACGACCTCCTGACCTCAATCTACGAACGTAGAACGCTCCTCAACGCACACAGATCACCTGTTATGTGCTTTGCACACACAAACCACCTCCAAACATTCTCGATCGAAGTTTAACACCTCAAAGGCTCGAATTTCCCTGAAGTCTTGATAGAATGCCATTAAATTTCGGTCAAAACGAACAGGATATTACACCAAAGCTAATTCCTATGATTCCAACCAAAAACATCCATATTGTAACACCAATCAAACCCCATTCCAACAAAAAGGAAGAATCCAAACAAATCCCCAATTCCGTCCATAAACCCTAAGTGAACAAATCATGAACAAAAATTAAAAAAGAAGAAATTAATGAGTGTTTCTTACCTCAAGAATCAAAGTGGAAGCAAAGAGAAGCACGGGAAGGCGGAGAGAAATAAATGAGAACTTGATTTTGGTAGTTGAAGATAGTTATGACCGAACAAAGGTCGTATGGGAGTATTTATAGACCCACAATAATGAAACATTGCATTTCACTTAGAGTCACCCAGAAAGGACACATCTACGTGCGTAGTACTATGTTCTACACGTGTAGTAGCACTTCTATGTGCATCGCACAACTCATAATGTGTGTAAATGGCATATCAGATCACCCCTCATTTCCAAGCTTACAATGCACGTAGAACCCTTCAACGAGCGTAGAACTTTGCAACGCACGTTGACGGTCTAAAGCACGTTCACGGTCCAACTCAAACAACGATCTTAGTGCATAGAAACCCTTCAAAGCACGTTCATGAACTCTAACACACTTTATATGCACAAAACTGAGGATTAAAATTCCCAACATCCCAACTCACTTTGGAACCAAACGTAATGCTACTGGATTCCAAATAGAATAGGCAGGATATTACAATATGTCTCCTTGAAACCTCACATTCTTACAAAATAGAACCACGAAATTTATATTTTCTAAAATTAGACTGCTCATGTAAAAAGATTTTGAAAATGCTAGAAAGGCAAAATTAGTGTAGGACATAACAAAAAATCTTGTTTCTTTCTCCTCTTAATTCTCTTTCTCTCAGTTTCCCTCTCTAATCATCTTTCTCTCTCTCTCACTGTCTCTCTACCAAATTCAAAATTATTTAAATTAGTCCTTTAACTTGTGAAATTACAGGTGTAAATGCTTCTACACATTTTGTGCATGTTTGTGCACGCATGTACACCTCTGTCTAACTTAAATAAAAATGGATTGAAACAAAAATTATAAGGATTAAATTTTTTATAATTATGTAGACGTTTGTAGACATTGTTTACACTTCTGTACATAGCTAAAAGCCATTAAATCAATTTTAAAAGAATTGTAAAATTTTGTATACTTATGTGCACTAATGTACACTTTTGTACACTAACTGAAATACATTAAATTAGTTTAAAAAAAATGTAATCATTTTTGTATGCCTCTGTATACCAACTAAAATCTATAAAATCATTTAGAAAAACTATAACATCTTGTACAGTTGTGTACACCAATGTACACATGTTGTACACCATCTAGGAAAATTCTTATGTCTTTTGATATTCTTGCAAAAGCTCAATTTCTTGCAAAAAATATCAATTTATTGCAATAATTCAATTTCTCATGAAAACGTCTTAATTTCTCGTGAATTTTTCAAAAAGTGGTATTTTTTATATTAGTGTTACTTTTGATGGCACTTTTGATGAATGGTTTAAAGGCGTGAATTTTTTTGAAGAATTGGGAGTTGTTTTCTATGAAAGTGTAGCAAGACTTTGGCATGACCTGTTATCGGACAATGACTGGCGTACAAGGAAAATAGAACCGGAAGTCCGACCCATCCCACATAAACCTTTGAGAACAAAACTTCTACCCAATTGATAATTACAGAATGATAGAACATTTTTTATACATAATGAAGTACTAAGTGAAATAAAACATATTTATTATGTTAAATAATTGTTAAACATTTAAAACTAAATCCGTTAAACCAGAGTATTATTAAATACATAAGCATAACCTACTACCCGGTGTGGGACATCTAACAAAGTAGACATGCTGGGGCTCGAACAATTGGGCACTTGTTGCTAAACCGAAGACCTTACTGAGCGTCAGAGATCCAATGAAACCAAATGCTGAATAATCTAAAAAAAATGTTAAAAGGGAGGAGGTGAGTAAAACTCAGTGAGAGATATCAATTCTAGAATGCCTCAGGGACCTCACATAACCTCTTTTAAAAACATTTCAAAAATATCAGATGCATATATATGTTTATAACAATTATATACACTCGTATATACTTATATAGATTTTGAAAACATTTTTGAAAATGTTCGCACCCTCAACAAACAACATGCAGTTATACCATATATACTTATAATCATATATACGTATCATATAAACCTAACTGACTAATAGATGGGGACGAAGCGGAACTGATGAGCATACCTAACTAACTAATTGATTATGGATTATGCCACCTGATACTTACCACGTGTGTTTGCACACGGGTTACCACCTATCCTAGTAATTAGGCCTTCCTAACTATTGGTATACCAAATGCTATGCAATCCCCTACAGCTAGGGTGTCCCGAGTTAAGCAAATCATATAATTACAATATACTGATCACAGATAAGCACGTGAAATAGATAGTTCGTACTGATACTGATATTACCAATAATTATACTGATACTTATCGTATATTAGCTTATTTAGATATACATATTAATATTATACTGAATATGATGCTAATACTGATAATATACTGATTTTTTATTTCATTTTTCACATAATCAAATTTTAGGAATTTTCAATCCTTTATTCGTCTGTATTAGTTACTGTGTCAGAACACATCAAAAATATATAATTTTGGAAAGACACAACCTATATATCTAGAGAAAATATCTCACTCACTTGGACGTCAGGCCAGAGAATCCAAGTCACGGACCACCGGTGAATAGACAAGTCACCTCGAAAACTAAGCATAACAGAACTAAAAACGGAATTCATTACGAAAGGATCAGACATGATAACTGTGACAATACTGATTATACATGCAATGCAGATGCATAGACCGAATCCTGACAATGTCAAAAAACTATTTTGAATGAATATCTAATCTTACCTCTTGAGAAATCAGATACTTCATAAAATTACAATTTTATCTCTCAATTTTCTCTAAATTGCACTTTTGTCCCAAAGTCATGGAAATTTACAGACCAGTCCCCAAACTTTGGAAATTTACAAATCACTGCGTAAACTTTCAGAATTTACAAAATAGTCTCCCATTATCTCAAAATTACACTTCATCCTTAACTCGTTAAAATTATAATTCAAACCTCAAACTATTCAAAAATTACAATCTATCATAAAGCTTTCAGAAATTATCATTCAGTCCCTAATTATTCAAAATTATAAATTAGTCCCTCAATCCCTAGGAAAATTTTAGTTTTGGTTCTCGTGAAAAAAAAAAAGTCCAAAAATGTCACAAAATCTTCCAAACCGACACCCATTGACCCGAATCACTTAAATAATTTTTCAATCATTTTAATTCATGAAAATCATTCATCAATTTCATAAATAAACCAACAAATGATCAAAAATTTAAATGTATTCCTCCAAATAAATCTAACCAATTCTCCTCAATCTCTAAAATCAATCACAAACCCATTTAATTCTATGTTTATTACACTAAGATCAATCAAAATCTAACCCACATGCATCATCAATTCAACCCATTCTACCTCCAAAAATTTAGACATACATAGAACCCTAACTAAAAATGCACATACAACCTATCCAAACAAAACTCACTTCATTTCTACACCCACTCGAGCATTATATATCAAAATCCATTATCATTTCATCAAAAATAAACATGAAAACCGAATTAATCCTTCAAACTTATCACCCACTCAAACTCTAACAAACCCATTTGATAATTCATGAAAGCAAAGAAAGAAAAGAGAAGAGAGGAGAGATTTACGTTGAATTTGTTGCAAAAATTAAAAGGAAGCAAAGAGAGGGAGAGAGAGAGATGGATTGAGAGAAATGAATGAGTGGAAGAACATGAACATGTTTTTTGAAAGTGAAGAAATGGAAGAAGAGTGGTCGCCAACAAACTTAAAAAATGAAGCCTCCAAAACGGTGAGTTTTGGTTAGCAATGTTTTTCCTTCTTTTTTTTTGCTGCTGGTTTTTTTTTTACCTTTTTTTATTGAAGGATAATAAATTGAAAGATAATAAAAATATATACTCATTTATATATATTTTTTGTCAAATACAAAGTGTTACATTAATAATACAAATTGAAAGATAATAATTTTAATTAATAGGAATCAATGAATATAGTCACATATAAAGTTAAAAAAAATCATATTTCTTTAACCGCAAAAACTATATTTCTTTAACAGCAAGTTAAAAATATATTTAACGAAAATAAAAAAATAATTATATTGATGTAAAATAAATTATATTTATTTTAAAAATAAAAATTATATCTATTTTACATTAATAAAATTGTTCCATAAAAATATTTTGTTGAGTTATAAAAACTTTCAAAAAATACAAGGTGTTACAGGCTTAATGAGTCGATAGCAAACGTGCATTCACTCATAAGTCATAACAAGAAAAGTACATGTACAGCTTAAAATCATTTCCAATTTGTGGACTTCTTTTATTTATTACAAGCTTTTCGTTCAATAATCAGAGGAATTTTTGTATACGATTTGTCGTAAGCTACTATCACCAAGTTGATAGACATAAAATTAAACATTATGCCTACATTAAAAAGAAAAACAATTTCGCATATTCTACTCTCACAATAAACCTCGAACATCATGGTTAAAAAAAAAAAGAAAGAAAGAAACCTCTAAGAGAACCGAACAAGGATAAACAACTTTACCATGCATATCCTTTCAACACAATAAATTAGTGCTTCTCATATGGTCGTCCTAATACCAAATTTCCAACTGGAAAATAGTTGCAAGAGACGAACCAATAGCCTTTCTTGCATTGAGCCCTAGCACATCCAACACTTAATGATTTGTTCCAAACAACCTGAATATAGTGCATGCAGTTTCTCTTTTCACAATTGTTCTTGTTATAGTTGTAATAAGGCCTCCCACTAACCCACAATTGAACAGCTTCACTACCGCTGAATGCATAAGAGGCCTCCGCAATGCTTTCGCCGTAAAGGTCTTCTATCAAATTGCAATCGCCGATCCTTTGTTCCGCAAGTTTCTGTGCGTTAGCTTCCAATGATTTGTTCCAAGAAATTGGAACTACACCAACTTGTGCCCGAGCCACATTGTGGGCATGCAGGTAGTCCTCGGGTGTGTTTTGAGATTGAGAGTTATGAACGAAAATGGAGACACACACGATGAAAATGACTAAGATTAGCCTTAAAAACTCCATTTTTGTGTCTAGCCCCGTATAAGAAAGGCACTTATCAAATTGATTTTGGTTTGATAGCTATATATAAAAGTTCATACATTAATACTCACTGCCATATTAAGAATCTGTAGATCACGAGATAATAATTGACCATATTAGAGAACATATGTGAGTTGAATCTAGGCGGCCATGGTATTGGCATTAATGTATATGATTTTCTGGATTACTGAGACTTCTCAGGGCAATATTTCCTTTATATTCTATCCGGAAACTTATCCGATCCAGCTGGTAATTACTATTGATGTATTTTTGCATTGATGGCAATGATCAATAATTACTCAGAATGGAGATCGAGATCGAAAGATAAAAGTAAAAAATATGTTTAAATTTTTTTTTACCTTGATTTTCATCAAGATCACAATAAAATTATTTTTGATGTGGCATGTACATATGCTAAAACCAATAAATCTAAAAATTCATCATAATTTATAATAAAAAATCATCATATTTGGGAACTTTAGTTTTTGAACCAAGCCCGAGGTCTAAAATAATTGTGCAAGGCTATAAAAAGCCTAAGTCAGGCTTCTAGAAGATATATTCATGCATAAGATCCATTATTGAGCAAATAATGTCTATTCATGCATTCAAATTTAAAAGGGATGTCTGATCTCTTGTCTCTCATCAGACTTTGAGGAACGTCTTACTGACTCGAAAACTGGCAAATACTCTGCTAAATTGCTGACTTAATTAAGCGTCAGAATAATCCTAGAAGCAAGGATCCTGATATTCCTTTCTTTTATTCTTTTGTAAGGAATGGAGAGACACTTCGACCTTAAATGCTTCAAGATTGTTGGTGAATAGGGCCAACAACATTTGGCACTATCTGTAGAAAAATTGAATAAGTTTTGGCCGCTTACTGGTTGCATTCATCACCACCGACAACTTTCGTTACTGGCATTCATGATTACTCATTACGATTCAGATGCATTCATAATTATCCAGTTGTTCTAAGGAGAAAGCTCTGGACTCCAAATCCATGGGACAATGAGACACCCCCAAAGAACGAAGCCTCTAGAACTAACGAATATGAACAGAAAATTAAGAATGCCTAATGAGGAGAGTTGTAGGGTACTTCACAATATGGTGTACTTCATCCAACATGTTCATGATGTTCCTCTCCCTCCTACCTTGCAATCTTGTGCTTGAATTTGTTAGTAGAACCCTCCTTCTTTTGTCCCAAAGAACACGGGACCTTAATCCAGTGAGGAAAGACATAATGTTTCTTTAGGAGATGTTGGAAAAGAAGTCTGTAAGGGAAGTTAGAATGCTCCAAGAAAGGGAATTGAAGGTTATAAAAAGTATGTGAGGGAAGCTGTAGGTATGAAAAGGATAATAGAGCAAAAGACGTTGGCTCTAATGGGCCCTCGCAATATATAAAGGATGAAAATCACCACATTAATAAGGATAGGATCATAAGGAAGCCACGTCTCCAAAAATTTTAAGTTCTGCATCTACAAGAGACTCTTCAAAAATTTGATGATCATACCACATTAATATTTTATTTAATATTTACTCATTAGACTCTCTCTATAATAGTTATACTCATTAAATTTTAAAATAAGACCCACGATAATTACATTTTTATTTAATTTATTCACAATATACATTTTATAATAAATATATTTATTACACAAAAACAATTTATACTAGTTAATTGTGAAAATGATATATTCTTGAATTTTTTTAAATTATTTGCAGAAATTTGGATGTATTGGGAAAATTTTAGGAATATTAAAAATTGGGTGGAAAAAATTAGTATGGTAGGTTCGGAGAATTTGGTATATTTGATTGAAAAAAAGGGGTGTAGTTTATTTTGAGTGTATTAGAAATTATTTGAGTTAGAGTTTTGGGAAAATAGTTGATTGAAATTTGGATCTATTTTTTTGTAGGAGATGAGAATTTTTTTTTATCAAGAAAATATGAGAGAAGTGTAGATAAGCTGCAAAACTAGGCTTATTTATAGGCAAAATTAATCATAAACTAAACAAAATATAACTCACTTCGAAAATGAAAATTACCGTTGGAAGTGAACAAGGCCAAATCACATAAGTAACCATTGAACTTTGTTTAAAAAATAAAAAAATGGAAAAAAAATATGTCATGTGGCGTCTGGAGACCAAACACAAAAATTTATAGATTCTAATGATCTACTTGAAGCAATTGATGATAGTACATATCCTAATCTTATGTTGAATTTTCAAGAGCATTCTAATTGACCATTTATGTTGCATTTTTAAGAGTTAGAATCAAATCTAAATTGAAGATTCTGATATGTGATTAAAAAAAAAAAAGCAATTTCTCAGACTATATTCAAAATATTGTTTATAAAAAAGTTTTTCAAAATTTAATATGAGATTCTTACAAATTATATGATCTTATTTGTGCAATGTTTATTAATTTATTTTAATTTTAAACAACTTTTAAATTATAAAATCTTGAATATTTATAAAAAAAACAAAATATTAATAATATTTTGGGACATCGTCTAAGTCTTACACTAATTTATTGATAAATTCACATTACTGAATCTCTCTCCAAGAGGTTAAAGTCAACTCTTTTTTCTTTTGTCATTATTTAATGACATTTTTGTTACAAATTAGCGAGAATATTTACATTCTTTTTTTTCTTCATCTTTTTATCTCATATCTCCTCAATAAAAGATTGTTTGCAACACAAAAAATCATATCCAAACAACCAATTCTTCAAAAACTAAATAATTAATTTTTTTATACAATCTCCAAAGGTCAATTTATCTCTTCAGGGATGGCATTTTTGTAAAAAGAAATTATACTAAATAATGACGGCTTATTTGGCTTAGCATAGGCCTAGCAATTCACTGTCAACGCTACGAGCGGATCGACTATTTTCCACTTTACGCTTGGCCTAGCCTAACCCACCCTTAATTTTTGTGCTGGCATTTTGCTTTTGTTTAATATATACCCTGGGCCCTGTCAAGCCGATGCACAGAATATAAATAATGAAGGAGCATGGTTAACTTTTTCACAATTTTTTTTGAGATTGTTAATATGGGACAAATTATTTGGATTTCCAAAAATAAGGACTTAGCATAAGTTGGAGCAAACCTCAAGGGCTAAGGTGTTAATTACACCAATTTCCCTATACAGAATCTGTTAGTTATGTTCTTTACAAGGTATATATTATTGAATTTAAAGGAAGCCAATTTAGTATGATTACATAGAAGTTATCTTGCAGTATATTATATGTATTTTCAATCTGACTTGGTCGAAACTTGTTATTCAAAATGACTGAGAAACAAAATACTAATTAAATGCATAAATTTTCTTTTATTTTTCCTTAAGAAGGTGATTAAAATATGAAACGCATAAACCAGCAACAATTTAATCATTTATCAAGTGCTTGCCAAGGGCTATATAGCTAAATATTAGCTTTATTCGCTAGAACTTAAAAGAAAGTATAGCAATAACATAATTAATAAACAATTTAGTAGGGTTTCTGGCCAATGTAGTTGCCACGAGGGTCATAGTTGCAGATAATGAACGTTCCTCCATTGTTGCACCTCACTTTAGCACATCCAAGACGAACTGAACTACGCCAAACCACTTGAGTGTAATGTCCACACACCTTACCAGAAGCACAAGTGTTGGAGTTATAGTCGTAGTTGGCCTTCTCTGCAACCCACAAGTTCACGGCCGCCGCGCCGGAAAGGTCACCGCTGCTCCACGCCAAATTCTCTCCATAAGGCCCTCCTGAATGGACAAGACTACAGTCGGCAATACGTTGGTTGGCGTAGTTTTGAGCATAGGCCGCTACAGTGTCGTTCCAAGTCAAAGGACCCACGCCCACGGCTGCACGAGCTGCGTTGTGGGCGTTCAGGAAGTCTTGTGGAGAGTCTTGGCAATGGGATGGTGTGGCCAAGCTGATTAGAAGACAAAAGAGAGCTACTGAAATCTTGGAATGCGTCATTTTGATTTGGTTCGATTTGGTTTGGTTTGGTTAGTATGAAGCAAAGAAATGAATTATTTGGTGATTGATGAGAATATGATACGTTTTGATCGGTATTTATAGGCATCATCACTGTTGTTTTTTGTTTAACTCCCTAATTCTTTCTCTGTTGAAGCAAGAAAAGCTACATAAACTGGTACAAGTTACTGAAGATTAAACAAATATGTTGACTATCAGAACTTTACGTGTCAATGGACACGTTGTAGAAAAGTATTCGAATGACATTAGCAGGTTATGTGGACTGTTTATTGTTAATGCCGTGTTAAAGAAGCTATAACATTTAACTATGATCTTTTGGAAAATTAATTTTCAATCACCAGAGTTTATTTGTACTATTGCTGTTTAATATTTCAATGCTCAGTTTAGTTGAGATGAGTTATGGTCTTTTTAAACATGCATCTTCTACCTCTTTTTAAAGCTGAAGATTAATTTTAAATTAATTTAATGGTTATAAAAATAACAATACATTAAAAAGTTGTTATATTATACATACACAAAAACATGATTTTTTAATGAGTTGTCACTTTTATAACTGTTAGATTCATTTTAAAAGAAGATAACAATATATTAGTCAAAATGACAATAATCCAATCCTAGCTTTTTTTTTTGCCAAACAATCCTAGTTCAATATGCCTAATTGAGTAGCTCGTTCATTACAATGAACTTTAAGAATATGTAACTAACAAGTCTTTTTTATTACTTGTAAGCCAGGTTTATTACATAAAAATGTACTCTTCTCTAAAACATTATATGAATTTAGAAAATAAAAATTATTTCTTATATTAAAAAAACAAAGCATAAATTTTTTTTATAAATAACAAAACATAAGTTATATAATACCTTGTCGAAATATATTTTCCTTTATTTTCCTATGTAAATAGAATTTGCGAAGTAAGATCTATTACTTTCTAAATGATACGATACGTGTCCTCCCCGATCAGTAGTTAAAATCACTAAGCGACATGAATATAGATAATCAACTGCATTTTTTTAATATATTTTCATCTCAATTATCTGTTTCACGTAATTAATAAACCATTGAAATTCAAATCTTCATTATAATAAAGTCTGCGAAGTGTTATCACAAAGATTCAAAAATACATAGGAAATATTTTTCTCATTAAGAGGAAGAGACCAGTTCAGAATCAAAAGGTATTTAGAATTTAGAATGTTTATAAATAATACAAGTTGCATTTATTTGAAACGTTTTAACAGCTTTTCATTTTCAGGTCATACTATGTTAATGCAATTTGAAATGAAACATTGGAATCTCCCATATTTTAATTGAACGATATCTCGTGAGGGGTACTTACCAAAATTGATTCTTAAAAAGACGAGACGGTGTGTAGGTGTCCTTTAACCATGACCAGGGGTTTAATTTGGTTTTGATGGTGTATATAATCTTTGTTGTAGGTTTTGTTGCTTTAACAAACTAGGGAAGTTTAACTCTAGATTTTTAATATATCTCTAGTGTCTATTGGTTACGAGTTAATACTATTTAACTTGACACTCTATATTTTTAATATATTTTGGCTAATGTGAGGAGTTTAAACAAATATACAATTAAAGGATTACCCTGCCCTACATTTGGCCGCCCTAATTTAGGATGAAATATACTTCAAACTCTTCTAAAAAAAGAACCCAAATTGAGAATTTTTATTCCTTTTTAAAATTTAAGAAAAAAATAAAAAATAAGAATTAAAAAGTCAATTTAGATTGTACCCACTAATTCCTTTTCCTAGCAACGTAATCTTCTCTTCCTCAACACTTTTTAATATGAAAATCGGATTTCAATATATTTTATTTTACGTTGAAAATTGAAATCAATTTACATTCCTTGAAGTACAAGCAAAAAAGGAGTAGATTTGGGTAAGGGTAATGCTAGTCAAAAAAAACACATACCTTCAAGTAGAAAAAGCTATGCCAAAGAAAGCATACGTTAGACAACTTCATTTGCGGCCTCATCAGATTAAGGAATACGCTTTCCTTTGGTAGAATATGATACGAGGGAAAGGTTATCACAGAATATGGATGTTGCTACTTTTTATGTATGAGATATGGAGTATTTATTAAGATTTTCACACAATGACCAAATTCAATGGTTCAATCACGATCAACACCACACAAACTATATTCAATTGAAAAGTTGAATTGGACGACACTGTCGAATGAAATTATGTGCATTCGTCTTCTCCTTAATCCCATTTCAATCCACCCTTGAAAATCAAACTTTACTAACATATCTCCGTGTTTAGATTATAATTCAAGTCCAGGTCCAATGGGCCTGGCCGAATGATAACAAGAGTATAGCCCACATAAAAACAACATTCCTAGCCAGTTGTTAACTCGGACACAAGCCTAGCGAACACAGTCTCAGTTGGGAACACTAAGGAAGGAAATCAATTATTATACGTGGCAAGTTTGACAACGGTGATCCAGGACAATAAAATAACAGCTCGTCGATTATCATGACATCCAGAAGGAAAATAGAAGCATGGGACGCTAGAAATCCGATAAATGAAAACCCAACCCTTGACAGCGCGCCGAGGGGGGGTTAGAGCGGGAAATAGAGGAATCAACGAAATTAAGACCAAATGGCGAAATCAAAGCAGATCCGTAGAGGACAAACGAATTCACATTGAAGCATTATAAATGGGAGCAGAAAATACAAAGAAAGGGACATCCAATCCAATACTCAAATCAACCTCTATACTACATGAGTCTTAAACCCTGTTAAGTGTTCTTAGTTATAGCTCTTTTTTTTTTTTTCAGTGTTTATCAGTGTCCCATTTTTCACTTATCAATTCCAAGTGTCCCCAGCTATTGTTTTAGTTTCCTTTAGTGTCCCCAACTGATATCTTGTTCAATTATCTACAATTCTCAAGTTTTTTCTAGTTTAGGTTTTATCATTGTTTTTATTTTGCTTATTGTTCTCAAAGAGGCAAAGACCCATTGATGTTTTTGTTTCTTTGAACATCAACAATTATTTGAATAAAGTCAGATTTTCTTGAGTGCAATTTTTTGAGTCTTTATTTCATTATTGGTTTAAGAAAACCTAAAATTCTTTGGGATGCTCCCTTTAAAATTCAAACTCCAAAGGGAAGCATTTTCTTTTTCATTTCCCTTAAGGAAAATTCAGGGAACAATTTGTGGCACGTTCGGTGGGATGAGTTTAAGCAATGACAAAAACTAGAAGAAAAAAAGAAAATGTTGCTTTCGGTCGTGGAAACGGAGATGATGATACCAATGCAGCAGCAATGGTCATTGAGGAAAATTTTCAAATACAAGAACCAAAACCACTCTCGGACCTAAGGTGGCAGGCTTCACAAGCCGCTACCTTGACAAAGTCATTGTTTGAAAGAATACTACTAACCTTACAGAATATGGAAAACACATTGGACGTGCTTGCTGGAAACCATAACTAGTTAATGGAAAAGAATAAGGTGGCGGGGCAACCACACCATTGGTGCTCGTGGGGAAGTTGCCTGAAACACTCGGGGGTAGTCCCCTAAGGTGTTAAACCCAAATGTCGGAAAGAAAATGGAGAAGTAGGCTATATATATACCCGTGAATTCCAAAAATGGTGCACTTGGGACACTAGCAAAAGTCCTCAAGGAACAGTCCTCTAAAGAGGACACCCAGGACACAATAAAAAAAAAAGGAGAAACAGGTTGTTGATGTGTTCCAACTGCTCCACAAAAAAGAAGAAATTTCTAAGCACCAAAACAAAAAGGACCCGATTAAATCTCTTGGGGAGTGTTGAGTTCAAATTTGATGATGATTGTAGAGTCACTAACCACACTAGAAGGGGGTTTGAATAGTGTGGTAATAGAAGCTTTGAATTTTCTTCGAAAATAAATGCGATAAAGGAAAGAACACCAAGAATTTATAGTGGTTCGGCTAACTCGATGCCTACTTCCACTACCTAAGTATCACCACTTAGGATTTCCACTATCAATCTCAACAAAGATTACAACTTCACTTTTTAGCTAGGTGATAACTCTTACAAGGTTCTTGATTTCGGTTCAAGAACAAAAATCAACCTAAGAATCTACCCTTAATCTCACTCACAATCACTCTTTTAAATGTGAGTGCAAACACTCACCAATTATAAGTGAACTAGTGATACAAGCAATAATGATAACAATTAATGAACAAAGAACTTGTATCAATATGAGAGAGAAAATCAAGGCTTGAATGCTTGGTTATTGTTTGGAATTAATGCTCAAGTGTTGTATCTTCTGTCTCTGGCCTCCCAAGCATGTATTTATACATCTCTCTTAATTTCAGACCGTTGTGGGGTGTATTGTAGCCGTTGTGGACCAAAATAAGGCGCATTTAATGCACTGTCAGAGTCTTCTCACGTATGTGAACACAATCTTACGTACTTGACCTGACTTAAGCTCCATCACACGTACGTGATAAGTACATTTACGTACATTGATCATAGTGGATTCCCAGTTCACATACGTTAAATATAATTGACGTACGTGATCTCTATGTTTGAACCATCTAGTAGCTTTTGTTTTCAATCCGGAGCATCTTGTGTATTTGAAACTCCAGCTCACGTACTTTAGATAAATGTGACGTACGTGACTTTTGACTCTTGCGTACGTGAACAATCGACACTTGACCATTGCTTTTACTGTTTGTCTCGATCCGCGTAAAATTCAAACAAACATGCTCTGAGATGAAATCTTCATCTTGTCTTGTATGTTTGACATACGTGACTTTACATGTCACACGTACGTGTGGATTCATGCCTTCAAGTGATTCAAGACTTCAATTTTCCTGCTTTAATTTTGAACATTTTTCACGTACTTTTGATACCCCATACATACGTGACTTTATCTAACGTACGTTAACTTTGTCTAACGTACGTGAGGATCACTTCTTCCATCAACCTCGTTGCTTCTGTTTTAGGTCACGGTCTTTACTTTTGGTCACTGCCGAACTCATTTACTTGAGATTAATCTAACGTACGTGAAATATACACAAGTATGTGAATTTTTACACACATACGTTGATCATCATGTCAAATTCTTCATTTTGTTCATCATCAAAACTTAGAGAAATCTCAATGTTGACCACCTTTGGTCCAACAATCTCTCCATTTTTTATGATGACAAAACACTTAACTCCCCCTGAATAAATGGATAAGAATTTGAAAATCGAATCAAGGTTTTTAGCCTTGTTCATTTGGTTAGCTCATCAACATCAATAAGCATATCAATTTTCGATTTTACGAACTCCCCCTGAGATTGTGCATCATGTTAAAAACCAATTCCTTTTTAGCCAAATTATAACATAGCTTCAAATTATAATATAGCTTCTCCCCCTTTTTGTTATCGATCAAAAAAATAAACAAAAATCATACTCAATAGAGACAAAAGAGCGTCATCATCATCATAAATAAATCAAAAGTCAGGAGTTCAAACATCAATATAAAACAAAAGTTAAAATACAAATCATCCAAAATATAAAAGAAATGTATGCAAAATGGATGAAATGCACTTAAGGGTCAAAACCAAAATCCTCAATGAGAAAAGACACATCTTGCTCGGGACCTCGACTCAAAGAAGGAATGTTGCCCGAAGGAAGACGCTCTAAGTCAATCCCGGTGATGGGAGGTGTAGAAGGAGCGGTAGGATGGGAAGGACGAGTGTAGCTCTCTAAGAGTGATCGAATGACTCGCAACTCCCTTCCAAACTCAAGTCGCATAGACTCCAACCTCGGCTCAATAGTACGAACCTCACTCC
>CAODLS010695661.1:0-10443 GCA_948243855.1 Flueggea neowawraea
CTTTGAACACCTACGTACACCTATGAACACCTATGTTAAATGTGTTTAAGTGCATATAATTGGGTCGTGTAACCTGTTAACCCATTTAACATGATTAAATTAAATGAGGTAAATGTATCATAAATGGGTTGAGCAGGTTGAAACAGTTTAAACTTGATTTTTTCGTGTCATATATGGGTCAACCCGTTTATGACCCAAACTCGTATATATGAAAACAAAACTCGTTTAACTTCGTGTCAAGTCGTATCATTTAATTGAGTCGTGTACAAAATTACCAACCCTAAATAATAGCGACATATTTGTTTTAAATTATTTTAAAACAAATTGAAATTTGTTTTCTTGTAAGACAAGAAAATCCATTTATTTGGATAACAATTCCTTATAAGACAAGTGTTAGGTTTTTCTTGTGGGACAAATTTACAGTTTTGAGTTGCCTATGTAAAGACAAATAAAACCACAAAACCTTTTATGTCATTTTGTGAGAGCCCCAAGAGGATAGAAAAACGTTAGGGTTGAGAAACTAGTTCTCAAAAAGCGTGCTAGCACACTATGACTCGTTTGAATCATTCGTATGTGGATACCAATAGAGGGAACTCACGCTCTGCAGTGCCTGTGATGTGTATGTTCGTGATTTGTTCTTTCTGAAATCAATCATATCCTCTCTATCGGTTTTGAACTATCATCAGTCAAAGTATTCTTCTATCCTATCAACTTAATCGAAACACATGCATGGATCCTTGGTGAGATTTGACGACTAAAATTTTGTAATTTTTGTTGTGTGTATGATGTTCCTTCTATTGCGATTTTCCAACATAAAATTTGTTCAAGATTAGCTCATTTAATGTCCAGTCGAGTCACAAATGAGTTTTTATTAACCCGTGAGAGGCACATCTCATTTACACTTTGCTTAAAGATGGTCATGGTAGCGAAGGTAAGCATCAATGCTTAATGCTCTTTCTTTTGAAGATATATATAAACATGAAGTGAGGATGGATGCTCAACACTCCTCTATTTTTAAATATGGACATTGGCATGAAGGTAAGTATAGATACTCAACATTATAGATATAAATGTGGAGGTTGGCGTGGATTCTCAATAGTCTCCGAGGCGTATATGATTCAATCCACCTTGAGGAAGATGGCAACAGCGTCAAGCTTGGCATGATAGGCATTTACATAAAAAAAAAAGCCTATTTTCAAAGGCTACCAAACTTGGGGAGGAGTATCTCTTTCTTACCCGAATGGTGGGGAAGCTCTCTAAGAGATCACTTAAAACAAAGGAAGTGAACTACACAAGATTAAACTTAAGAACACAAATAACATTTTTTAGGAATTAGAGTAGAATTCACACACACATAATTTGTGTGTGTGTGCACACGAGCTCGCACGCGCATGTAGATGGAAGCGGGCATCGATGCCTAGCATTCCCTTCTTTCAAGGACAATATGGAAATGGAGGCATGTGTGGATGTCCACCACTCCGCTTTCTTGAATATGGATATAAATGTGGAGGCGGGCATAGATGTCTAGCATTCCTCTTTTTATGTAGCAGTATGAACATAGGGATGTTTGTAGATGTTCAATTTTCTATCCACCCTTTGACACTTACACTAGTCCATTATTTTAGTTGGGAATGAAGTAAGATTCTCTTACTTAAGAAAAATGAGTAATGGCTCTATTTATACCTATGGAAGGCAAATGATCAATTCTCAATTTAAATCTTGTACACATATCTATTGTAATTTCTTGCTTTATTCTCCGAAAGTTATAATTATTGAGCCACTTAATTATTAGATTATAAAATTTGAGCTCAACAGAATAATGGGTTGATTTATGTCACGTCAACTATACTAGTGGTTGAATGAAAGGTCAAATACAGAAAAGAAATAATTGAAGGGCCAAACACAGTATTATAGAAGAATATGAGCTACAACCACCAAGAATAAAAAGTTGGGTACTAAGCCATAGAAAAACATGGGAATGTGTCAAATGTCACATCACGTGACCGACAGGCATAGATTAATCGGAACTTTACGGGCGTGATCGAATCCAAATAGGTACAAGATGAACTGGATTTTTTTTTTACAAAAAAGCTCTTATTTAAGGTCAAAATACGAAGGATTATTGAGAATTAACTAATCCAAATAGCAGAGTTAATTGCATTAGTCACTAAACTTTTTTACAATGTCACAGTATAGTTATTAAGCTTCATTTTATTTCAATAAAGTCACAAAACTTTAGTTTTTGTTTCAATAAAATTACAAAAATGTGTCGAATGCTCAGCTGTACGCCAAAACTGAACACATGGAATGCCACATAGATAAAGAAAACTTCCACATATGTTTCTTTTTCTAGAAACTAATGTCATTGAACTTTTATAGCTATTTATTTTAGTTAATTGCTTATACTAGAGAAAAATAATGAAATTTTGTAATTTGTGATCGTATGTAATCTTACCAAAATGTTTTCTTCTTCATTTAATTTCCTTTCGTTTTAATTTGTTTGTTCACATGCTTTTCCATTCATATTGCATGTTTGGTAACAATAAAAGTTAACATATTTTTAGCACATTTATAGCATTTAACGTGTTTTTATCTTAATCTCTATTATCTGTAGTATATTATATGTTATCCACTAAATTATCCGATCTCTCTCTGTTCATTTCTTTGAGTTTAGAAACACTGGATGGTCCTTCCCATCTCTTTGTTTCTTCAAAATCGGCAGAAACTTGAGAAAGTAAGGCTTCGATTTGGTCGTGATTCTTCAAAAATCGAACTACTAAGTATCTTAATCTCTTTTTCTCTCAAACTCTCTAATAATTGTTTCTCCATTTCTCATTCACCTCTGGTCTCTTTTCGTTTCTCAAGGTTCGATTTTAGTGGAGGGTACGTAGTTAACAAGGTATCATTTTTTTATATATTAGCAGACAAATTAACGATAATTTCAAAAAGAACTTTAATGGTGATAATATTTGTCGAAAAAAAATAAAATTCGTGTTTTCTGATAATTTCTTTATAAAATATTTGTTAATTCAAACAAAAATCATGTCTTTTAATTAATTAAGTCATTATTAAAAAAAAAGACTTCTTTTCTGAGGTGATCTACTTCTTTACATTGTACTCATTTTCTTGATTTCTATTTTTAAGAGTATTGCTTACGAAATATATATGAAGGATAATAAGATAAGAGGGGCCAACATTTCTTAAAATTTGACCAATTCTCTTGAGTTTGAGTTTAAAATAAAGATTTTTTCGGTTTATATATCAAAACTTAATAAATGTCAATTTTTATCAAGTTGAAAATGTAGTTATTTCTGTCTTGATTACTTTTATTTTGTTTTTGGAAGATATATTTTGTTTTTGTTTTTTAGGGATGTTGAAAAGATAAGCGGAAAGTAGCCAGTGAAATGCAATGGTTAACTCATAGGGTCAAGTTTTTGGAAGACATTTATTTGTTCATTTTGACATAAAGTCAGTCGTAGAATATAAGACGTTGATATTTCACCCCAATAATAGTAAGTTGAAACTACCCAAATTCATCTGTTAAAAAAAAAACCACCGAAATTCAGGCGCCATCTCCTTTTATTTCTTCTCTCTCTGTCACTAGCTAGAAGATAGCAATTAACTTATAACTAGGTATGGAAGGAAAATTGTAGTTGTTACGATTTGACATAATCACTAGTTGACATCTGATAATTAATATATTTTCTATAATTAAAATAAAAAATTTAAGTTTGGGTTACTTAAATAGTCATATTCTTATACTTATATATCCTTTCATATTCCCACATCTATTTGATGTGTGATTTTGGACAATAGTTGCACAATAGCTAACTTGGCATGTTAGTTTCAACTGTTTGATGTACAAATGCACAAAAAGAAATTCCCAACCTGTAGCTAAGTGCTAGAAAAAAAAATATGTTTTATCATCATAATATATTCAAATTATATAAATTTAGCAAATGGACGCAAAAAATTATCAATTGGATTGTTTGCTTAAGGCATAAATCAAGAGTCCCATGGGAACTCAAACTCCTATAAAAGAAACAATCTTACCATTCAACTATCATTAGGATTAATTTATTTATTTAAAGAGTGTCCTTCCTTTGATTCTTTCCTAATTCATTATTAATATATCTTAAGTTCTTTTTATAGTCTCATTATATTTATACTTATATTTTTCGTGCTTTTGTCATAACATTAAATCTCAGCAAAAATGATAGCGTTTTATACTTATTAACAAATTTCTCTCAAGTTAATAATTTGTTAAAGTTTCTAAATTACTATAATTGTTAGATGCTATGGTATTTCTGTCTTTATCAATTATAAAGAAAGGATAATTAATTAAAGAGAAATTTTTATTTTTAATTATCATCAATGTGGATAGAATTTCACTTCCATGTACTGCTACACTTATGAATGGTTTTAAAATTGTTCAGATAAGTATTTATCTCTATTCGTGTTTAACAATATCTAGCACAAAAAATATTTATATCTATTAGCTAAATATTTGTGCAACCGGCACCAATCTGGTTCTTTTTTAGTATATTGGTATAACTCTATCACATTATATATATATATATATATATATATATACTTCCTACACCATCAAAAGATTGGTTTTCTTTTTTAATATGAATTATTGTAATTTCCACTTTTTTATTTTAAAATTTAATGTCAATATTTAATATATTTAGGATTTATACTTCAATGTTCTAAATGTAGGTTTCAAAATATCAGAAGTCATTATTGAGAACATTTCGTGTTCGCAATGTAAGCGTATTGAAGAACTTCAAAACTTAGAAAACGAATGATGCATACAAGTTTTGGTTATTCGAGTTGGATGATAAAACATTATTCCAGTAACAATGACGGTGAAAAATGTCTAAAAATTATCTTAGTGGATAATGAGGTTAGTATTATTTACATTGATTAATTTTAAATTTTCAAGACTAATTTAATTTATTGACGTCATGTTTTTTATATTTTAAAATATTTATAAAAATAATATTCACGTTTATTGCACATCTCTACAAAATTAGTTTATTAAAAAGTAATATCGGTTAGGCCAAGTGGGTTGGTTGAGTTGGTCTCACTCTCACTCTTGAAAGTTGTGGGTTCGAGCTTACCGAGGGAAGAAAAAGGGATTTAAGGGTAGTATAAGTTACATTGTATTCCAATTAAAAAAAGTAACATCGGTTTAAATACTAAATATGTTGGGTTAATTTTATCCATGATAACTGAACTTTGTAACTCAGTTTAAATCAGTCACAACAGTGAGATTTTATTGAAAATGGTCAATAAACTTTCTTGATTTATTCAAAAAGGTCATTTTGGTCATTTTTAATGAATCTGGCGATGAAAATAAAAATGAGGCACACACATGTGTTTTTTAAACTTGTCATATACCACATAAACAATTCTAAATATATTAAATTTTTTAAAACACTTAAAAAATCTCAAATTTTAATCTCTTAAGATCAAAAACTTAAAAAAAAAGACTTACAAATAAAAGTTGGGAACTTAGAAAATATTAAGAACACAACAATTCAAGCTAAATCGCCGATGTAACTCAGATTTATTTCAATCAAAATTCTAACCTAGACTTATAAAAAAAACTCAATAGTGGTACAATAAAATTATTTGTTCATAGTCTTATATCAATAGAAAAATGTGTACATCATTAAAAATAATGACATTTATAAATTTGTTTTTATAAGTGACACTTATAAATTACATTAAAAAATTATCCCACAAATTTATAAATTAAACATCATACCACATAATTGAGGATGAGTCTTTTTATTTTGAATAATTATTGTGTATAAAAAATATTATTTCACAGAAATATGATGTATAATTTTTATTAAATAATATTATTATTATTATTATTATTTAAATGTTTCCCCTTTAGTTTCTAATTCTGTGTTTGCCTCTACACATTGTATGTTAATATTAAACTAACTGGAATATCCAAAATAATATATAAAATATCTGATTTTTACTGTATAATCTTTTCGATTTATTAATCCACAATTATTTACAATCTTTATCTCTCATTTTACTAAAAAAAATATTTTGATAAAATATATTATTTTAACACGTTCAACTAACATATAAGAAGAAAAATTTAGATAAGATAGTCAAAAAAGGAGGTGTATAATTGATTTTTGATAGAGAAATTGGTTATTTTTAATAAAAGAGAGATATTGAGTTTGTTTCGCAGGATAGAATATATAATATATTTAGTAAGTTTTTTTAATGATTAGTGATGAGTGAATAGTAAAAAATTGGAGACATAACAAGTCTTTTTATAAAATTAGTTTTACAAAATATATTATATGCTTTTATTTGTAAGTTTTTTTTAAAATTTTTTATCTTAGGATATTAGAATTTGAGAGTTTTTAAGTGTTTTAAAAAATTTAATATGTTTAGAATTGTTTACGTGACATATGTCAAGTTTAAAAAACACGTGTGTACCTCATTTTTATTTCTATCACCGGATTTCATTAAAAACGGCTAAAGTGACCTTTTTGGACAAATAAAAAAAGTTCAATGATCATTTTGAACAAAATTTGATTTTTGTGACCGAATTAAACAAATCAATAAAATTCAGTGACCGTGGATAAAATTAACCCAAATATGTTACTTATTATGGGAAAAACCATTATTACTTGAATCACTAATTCTCTTGGGGTTAATTATAATAATTGTCACAAAAGTTTATACTTGTTTAAGTTTGGTCACAGAAGAAAAAAATACTACACAGTGGTTACAATTGTTTTCTTTTTGCTTCAAGAAGGTCATTTTGGCCGAAAAATTAGACAGATTGGACATAAAGTATCATGTAAGAGTGTCACCTCTATTCTCATGGACACGTTTTTACCGACGTGACAATTAATTAAATGTCTGGTCTGACCTGACTGACCTATCTGACCACCCGTCTGTGTCCAGCCTGTCCAATTTGTCGAGTTTTCTAAGCAAAGTGATCTTCTTGAAACAAAAAAAATAGTGACGACTAACTGACCGATCTGACGACCCGTTTGTATCCAGCTTGTCCCGTCTGTCATGTTTTCAAGCCAAAGTGACCTTTTTGAAGAAAAAAATAATAATGGCCACTGTATAATATTTTTTTCTTTTGTAATTAAATCTAAATAATACATAAATTTTTGTAACTATTGGTATAATTAACCCATTCTCTTGAGAATAAAAATGAAAAATAGATAAATAAAAAATTAATTAATTAATTTTCTAGAATGACTTTCTGGAAAAGAATTTTAAGGTGACGGTTTGGGCTTTTCATGTTTGAAAGTTGAAAGTGATTTCTCTTATTTAAAGTTTTTGGACAGTCATGCTAGTGGTGTGGGCCCCACCTTTGTCTCCTCTTCGAACCAAAAAAAAAAAGTGTCTTTAAATACCGACCTCTAACGACTTCAATTTCTTTTTTAATTTTTTTTACATCCTGATCGAAAACAAAAAAATAAAAGAAAAATCAACCTTGGCCCCACCTTGTAATTATTATTTCTCCTCATTCTTTTTTTTAATAAGTAAAAAAAATCAAATTTTATTTTTGTTGTTTTGTTTTTGGTGACAATCTATATGTCATGCTTACTTCAAATATGACATCCCAAACTAGCCCCATTTCGGTTTTTGACCGACCCGTATATGCGGGTGCTTTGACAGGTCATTTGACTTTGATTTATATAGTGAAGATCTATTATTAGACTGCTTGTAATTCAGAATTTCTAAAGTTGTTTCATGAAATATCTGTTTAGTATTTTTATTGTCATTTTATTAAATTTTTAGTTTATAACCCCTCAGTTTTTTCATCAGTAACTCAAGGTCCTAGTAAGAGTTCCGCGGAACGTCTACTCAACTTTTTACTAAACACAATTTAATTTTAATCCCAAATTTTTATCTACTACTTCATTTAATACTTTTTATCCCAAATTCATTAAAATAAAAGGTGTTCATTCAAATAAAAATATTACATTAAAATAAAAATACATTAAAATTAAAAATACATTAAAATAAAAAATAAATTAAAATAAAGTTCATAATTTCTTAAAATAAAATAATAATACATGAAAATAAAACTCGGTATTATTCTTCACGATTGTTCCATAGATGCTCTACCAAATCCGCTCAGAGACGATAATGTTGCTCACTATCACTAATATCGGTGAACCTTTGGATATACATTGCAAAGTTGGATCTAGAATTTTTTTGTACTTCTCGTCATCAGAAGAGGAGGAAATATTTGTAAGTGCAAATTTTTCCATTGTTTTATTTTTTTGTTGAAAATAATTGGAAAAATCGTTGGGATCCATTGAAAAAATATTTGGAGAGAACTTTTAAGAGTTGAGAGAGTTTGAGGGAGAGAAATGAGTGTTTGAAGTGAAGAAATGACATAAAAAAATATGTTTAGGGGGTATTTATAGGAAAATGGGTAAAACTAGCCGTTATGGACCCAAATGGTAATTTTTTGGCCCCCAACGATACTCCAATGGTAATATTACCGTTTGAGTAAATCTGACCGTTGGATCAATCAGATCTGATGGTCATATTTAAATATTAAAAAGAAGGTAAATGTCAGGCGCGGGGCCTAGACGAATGTAGCTCGTCCTTCCGCAGGAGGATGGGTTACAGGACCGGGACGCTGTAACGCGTCCCAGTCTGGGGGCTAGGAACGGTAGCCCCGTTGTGGGCAGCCTAATAGAGTATTATTGTGATGGGACATCAATAACATGACAAGATGTTACTTCTGTTTGGCTTCTAAGGTAGCATTTCTTAAGTGTTGTGGGTATATAAATATTTGGGTCAAACATGTAGGCGCTCATTTGTGAATATGAGTATGTTGGATTGACCTAAAATCAGGAGCCTATATGGTAGTTAGAGTACTAGAGGGTCAATAGGTACTTTATAATGAGAAATCATGTAAATAATCCTTTAACTCAAGATCACCATGGCACGTTGTGTGTATAGTCATGTACTTTGATAAACTTCAATGTGTTTTCTTATTCACAAGTATGGTCAAATATATCATGAAACACACAAGTAGGTTGACTGGTAAAGAAAGGATCGGCACTTTCAATAATATGAGGGCAAATGTCGTAAATGTTACATGAATTTGCATGATATTTTTCAATTGGTATCATCTTTATTTTGAACTATAATATCTCATATTTTTTTGGTAATTATTATTTTAATTATTATTTTATTTTAATAATTAAATTTGGGATAAATTAAAATTTTATTTTTGGTGATTGAAGAGTAAATTTTGTGTTTAATATGTTAATTGGGTGATTAATGAAGGTTAGGAGTGATTTCAAAATAAATTATTAAGTGAAAATTGGTGGAAAATTGAAAATGAAATTTGGAAAAAAAGAAGATTGGACGACCGATCATCTGTCATTAGTAGTCAAGCTGCAGGTCATTTGGCAGGCGTGTGTGCTGTCGTTCGGTGTTAACCTGCGGGAACCGCATCATGCGTGTGTCATTCAGTGTCAAACTGTGTGTCGTTTGGCATGATCGAACCTGTCGTCTGCGTCTCAAGGATGTCGTTAGGTGTCAACTGGGCAACAATTTCCGCCTCTTTTTTCGTCTTCTGTCAGAACAACCCATGTTGTGCCCATTCCGCCATCCCTTTTATGTCCTTTTTAAGTCAACTACACGTCATTTCTGTCATTCACTCCATCTCTCTTTCACTTCAGTCTCTCTCTTCCGTCTCTCTCTCTCTCTTCGTTGTCGTGCATCTTCTTCCTCAATCTTGAGGTAAACTTCAACTTCCATGCTTGTTTCCTTTACTTCCATTAATTGTTTTGCATCAGTTGAATTGTTGAATATTCATAGCTTGTTACTGTGGCCTCGGTTGGTATGATTTTGGTTGGTTTTGAATGGCTTGTACCGTGGCTTTATGTTGGACCGATTTGAACGTTTGGAGTTTGTTGAATGCGTGAAAAAAATCTAGACTTTTTGAATGTTTTATGGGTTATGGATGAATAAGGAAGAAGGATGATGGTTTTGATTGGATGAAAACTGGAAGTCAAGGGTTGGTTGAGCCGAAATTGCCTCTGGCATTGTTGATTTCAAATCTTGAAAGTAACAACAAAAAGAAGATATGTGATTGGTTGAAAAATGAGGACTAAAGGTGATATTTGGCAAAATGGTTGAATTGTAATTTCGGGAGAGTTTGGGCTAAAATGGTAATTTTAGGGAATTTAAGTTAAAAATACAATTTTAAAAAATTAGAGAATTTAATAATAAATTTTAAATACTTAGAGGGCTAATTTATAATTTTTGAAAAGTTGGAGACTATTTTATAATTTTTTGGGGCCTTAGGGACTAAGGAATAATTTTAGAAAAGTGCAAGGGCAAAATTATAATTTTATGTGGATATCGATTTTCTAATCGATGGCGATTAATTTCAACTTAAGAGAGTTTTCG
>CAODLS010695752.1:0-21584 GCA_948243855.1 Flueggea neowawraea
TTGAGAGAGGATAGTTTTCTTATTTATCTTGAAAACAATGATTGCATTTGAGGGGTTTAATCTTGCACCTTAGAAGCAAGAGTGTGTAGAGGTTGCCTTCACCCTTTGAAGAAGGAAGTGATAGTGGATTCAAACTCTCAAAGGGAACTTGAGGAGTGGGCATATGCTTGAAGAGCCGAACCACTATAAATCTTGGCTTTGATCTCTCTAACTCTTCTCTCTTTACTCTAGCTTTTTGAGAACTTTGATTTATTGTGTTGTTTTGCTTTTAACTCATATTGGTTATTACTGTTGCATTCAAATATGCTTTTAAACAAGTTTTAAAGTTAAAAATCCAATTCAACCCCCTATTGGATTGCCATTTCGGACCTACACTATCTATTTAGGTCTCCTCATATGCCTATAAATAGGATGCACACCTTGCCATTCCATTCATTCAAGGCAAAGCCGAATTTGTGAGTGCCACTTACAAAGAGAGAAAATTATTTGTGAGTTTTAGAATAGAGTTCTAAAAGGATGCTAGTACACTCCACCGATCCAAGGTAAGTTCATTTGTGTGGATATCTCTAGACACGTTCGCACAAAGGCAACGTGACCAAAAGGTGGTTTGAGTTTTACTAAAAGCTACACCAACATTCCGTTCGATTGAACATAAGAGCTTTGGATCTAATGTAGAACCACTAACCCTAATCATATATGTTGATGTGTATGGATCCTTGGTGGAATTCTAGGCTTAAATTTTTTGTTTTTTCGCTGCGTTGTATGCTTATGAATGTCATAAAGTAGTCCCGAATTCCAACATGATGCTGTTCATACAGGAAGCCAATTAGACAGGAAAAGCACTTTTGGTACTTGTCAATTCTTAGGCAATGTGCTATTGTCTTGGTTCTCAAAGAAACAAAATTATGTTGCACTCTCCACTATTGAATCTGAATATGTAGTTGTCAGTAGTTGTGTTGCTCAAATTTTGTGGATCAAGCAACAACTTTTAGACTTTGAGATTTCGTTTTCAAAGGTTCCAATTAAGTGTGACAACACTAGTGCTATCAATATTTTCAAAAACCCAATTCAGCCTTCAAGGACAAAGCACATAGATATAAAACATCATTTTATTCGTGACCATGTTCTCAAGGGAGACATTGAACTTGAATTTGTTGCATCAACTGATCAGCTTGCTGATATTTTAACAAAATCCCTTGATGAAAAGTTTGTGTCTATCCGTAGGAGAATTGGTATGTGTGATTTCAATTAGTTTTGATTATTTGTGCACAATTTATGTTCATTTGCATTCATGCATACATGTACATTTATCAAAATGATCTGTGTGCAAAATGAGATCACTGAAGCTAGAAGGAACAAGGTTCTAAGTGTTGGTTTCTGCAAGTAAACTGTGCGCGTTGAAGGTGGTATAACACACATAGTTGGTGGTCTGATGTTCCTGAGTTTATCAGTTTTAGCTACTAAGTGCATTGAAGTGGTGCTATGTATGCCGATCATTATGTTCCTCCATTGAAAAATTTTTGGATTCGTGCTACGCACATTAAAAAGTGTGCTATGTATGTTGATGATTATGGTTATCTACTGGAAGTTGTCTGAAGTTGTACTATGCGTGTTATAGGACATGTCGTGCCTGTTTTCAAGAATGGAATTAGTTCTGAAACTTCAAGGGTGATGGCTTTAAGTGTGTTGTACTGAGTACAAGGTACATAGGGATGAGGCAGTGGCACTGGGTTCAGATGGTGCAAATATATGGACGTAGAAGGGTATGCCAGCTACATAGAAGGACTCACGTAGTATCCTTCTATACACACTATGTCCAAACTGGAGGACATCTCTATGTACGTAGAATGGAACAAGGTACGTAGATGCCATTTTGTCTATTTAGTGTGCGTAGAACATGTTACTGTGTACGTTAAATTTAACCCTCCATATCTGAACAGTTCTACCCAAATCCACTTCTAAGTGCGTTGAAGAATATGTTATGTACGCAGTCTTCACAGACTTATAAAAAATGTACGTAGTATGGCCATCTGTGCGAGTAGATATTTTTACCCTAATAAAAACCTAAATCACAGCTTCTTAATTCACTTCAAATCCAAACCCTAATTTCGTTTCCAACAATTTTTTCTCTCAACTCAATTCTCATTCTCCACAAAAATCACATCTCTGACATTTCCAAACTCTCAAACCCACTCATAAGTTTCCAAATTCCCTTAAAATACAAAACCTTAACACACCGTACATTCTCTCTTTCTCAAAACTCATGTAGCAGCAACTGTTCAAATGGTGCCAAAGAAGAAATCTGAGGTTCACATGAAGATGGTTCGTGATACCCAAAAGAAATATAAAAAAGGAGAACCCTCAAGACGATTAAAGAGACCCAGAAGCTCGAAGGACCAACAAGTTTTCACGAAATCTGGTATTCCGGTCTCCTCTCCCTCTAAGAAATTGAAGAAGCAAAAAGGGGTAATGATGGAGGAGGAATTTGATTCGGTGAGATTTGTAGATAGTAAAGCTGTCAAGCTTTTCATACACTTGCAGTACGTCAAGTTCTCATATTCTAAAGTTTTTGATTTTTGGTCTCTCAAAGAAAAAGGTTTGGATATTAAGGAAGACTTCCATCAGTTTGGGTTAAGAGACTTCTGCGTAGAGGTGTCAAAATGCTAGTCGGAGTTTGGTATTGTCTAGCCTACACCTACAGACTAAAGGCAAGTGCACCTATCGAAATGTAGCACGTGGACCTAAGTACCGAGTGTCGTATCCCACAGAGACTACGATTACTAGATACTCGCTATCCCTCTATTATCTAACAGAAAAATTAAGTGATATCAAATAGATAAAATAAAAGGAAATCAACACAAAAACAAACACACACAGTCAATAGGATAGAAAAGTCGATGGAAAACAGCACCCAGATGTTGAATGCCTCTAGATCGAAATAAATGACAATGTCTCGTTATTCAAACAGTTATTTTGGTAGTTGGACTGTGGGAATTCCTATGATATATTAACCTCCCTATTGAGTTAGCTAATGTCTAATGACTAGGTTGATTAATCGGAATCTCTTCCTAATTAAAACCGCTATTGTTTCTTTATCAATTCGTGAATTCCATTGTTAAGTTTGACCCTAATCTGGAGGATTTATATCGACCCATCTCTAGGTTTGAATGCAACTCCTCTCAACTATGAATGATCTATCAAGTAAAAAATCTCTCGATTACTCATGCATGAATCAATAATTGAATCAAAAGGCCAACAACAATCAATTCAACAATTGAACAACAGAAATCATAATTGAGTCTCAATCCCATAAATAGAAATCATAAAGCAAGTATTGGATTCAAGGCTAGTGTTAAAGATCACATAGTCAATCTAGGGTTCATCATATCTAGATGGACCAAGTATTTAGTTCATACTTTTAGATAGATAAACAAAAAAATACAAAGAGAATCTAGAGAGAGAAGAAGAAACCATGACGAATCCTTCAATCCTTCGCGTGATTCCTTCGATCTTGAAGTGAATCGAGTTCTCCTTGAGTTCCCACATCTAGAGGCACCTAAACTGAGTGTGTTTTGTGTCTGAATGTCGAATCCCCTTTTAGGTTTTCATGCCAAGCCTTAAAAACCCAAAACAACGCGTGTAAGACACAGACACGACCACGGCCATGTCCGACCTCTCTCTGTCTATGTCTCGGCTAGAGTTTGTGTTTTTGCCATTTGTAGGTGCCCACGGTCATAGAAACATCCATTTCCATGGCTGTGTCTTGGCTCCATGGTTGTGGAATGCTTATTTTGGCCATTTCTTGGTTACTTTGCACATCAATGTTGTGCACGACCATCACCACAGCCGTGTCCAGTCAAATTCCATCTGTGTCTTTAAGAAACGTCAAGAAACATGCGTTTAAGGCATCACATTGTCATCTACTTCCATCCCAAGGCTGTGTCTTCATGAAGTGCGACTGTGTCTTATCCCGAAAGCCTCAGAAATCATCGTTTAGGCTCCATTTGCACTCGCTTTCATTCCTTCACTTTAGGGCACCATCACATGACCTGAAACACACAAAATGAATGGTAAAAGTACAGAAACTCACAAATAACATTCAATTTATACTCAAAAAAATAAGAATTCAATAGCATAAACTCAAGTCAAGGAAACCAAGATCAATATATTACTACATGAATATGAATTATTCACCATGAAGGATGGAGAAAGCATTACTAACTTGCTCGATCGTTTTGCAAAAATTACAAATGGTTTTGCTTCTTTTGGTAGACCAATATTAAGTAGGGAAAAGGTGAAGAAGATATTAAGATCATTGCCTAGAGAATGGGATGCTACAATCACCGCTATTATGGAGTCAAAGTACTTCAAAAAAATGGAGTTTACTGCTGTAATTGGTTCTCTCATTAACTATGAGATTGTGTTGAAGGCAAGAAACTCCAAGGTCAAACCAAAAGAGAAGAATTTGGCCTTTAAAGTCAAAGAAGTGAGTAGTGATTATAAAAAACATGGAGAAGAAGAAGATGAGGAGGAGCTTGCTCTCTATGCCAAGAACATAAGGAGATACAAAGCCTTAATGCAAAGGAGAGAAAAGGACATCAAGAAGGGAACTATAGATGACTACAAGAAGAACTCATCCTTCAAGAAGAAGAGTGATGAAACTTGCCACAAATGTGGCAAATTGAGCCATTATGCAAAAGATTATAGAGTTCCCACTTCAAAACCACACCATGAGAGGAGCAAGAAGAAAGAAGTCTTTGTTGCTACTTGGAGTGATGAGAAAGATGATGATGAAGTCAATGGCAAGCAGGAAGTCAACCTTGCACTCATGAATCAAAACTCCTACTCAAGTGATGATGAGGATAATGATGAGGTAAATTCTTCTTCTTATAAAGAACTTGTTGATGCATTTGAATCTTTGAACAATGATTTTAAAGATATTTTTAAGCTCAATAAGGTCTTGAAATAGAGAAACAAATCTTTGGAGATTGAAAATGAAGCCTTATTGGAAAAGCTCAATAACACTTCTATTGATCATTCATCTTGCTTGATTGAACAACAAAAGTTGAGAGATGAGATTGGTAGGATACAAAAAGAGTTCTCATTTGTTTTAAAAAATTTCTCATGTGGCAATGAAAATTTTGAGAAATTTCTTTCATTACAATGATTTGCATTGTCTAAACATGGTCTAGGATGTGATCCTTATGAAAGAGAATCATCTTTGCTAAAAAAAATTATAATCAAAATAAAAAAGATTCTTTGAACTTGAGATTGCCTACATGTGCAAGATGCTTAAAACATGGTCATAGTGTTCATTTTTGCACTAGTTTAAGGAGGACAATCAAGGTAAATAAGATATGGATTCCTAAAGGAACCATTCGTCCAAACCTAGTCAATATGGATAACACAAAAGGACTCAAAGTAGCTTGTGTACCATTGAAATCAAACAAAATTATTTTTGTAGGTTCAAGTCAAAACTAGAGTATCCTCAACTATGTGGTACATCGATAGTGGATACTCAAGACAAATGAGTGGAGACAAAAGCCTATTTATGGAGCTCAAAATGAAAAACCAATGACATGCCACATTTTGTGACAATAACAAAGGTAAAATCATTGGTATTGGTAAAGTGGGTAAGGAATCTTCACCAACCATTGATAATGTTGTTTTGGTTGATGGTTTAGAATACAACTTGTTAAGTGTTTCTCAATTGTGTGATATGGATTATGATGTTAGATTTGAATCATCTCATTGCACGATTTTAAAAAATGACAAAATTGCATTTATTGGTTTAAGGCATGAAAATATTTTTGTTGTGAATTTGCATGATGCATCATCTTTCAGTGAAAAATGCTTGATGTCTTTGGATGCAAATGTATATTTGTGGCATAGAAGACTAGGATATGCATCTTTGCCTTTGATTTTAAACTTGCAAAAAATGATGTTGTTAGAGGTTTACTAAAATTGAGAGTTACAAAAAAGCATTTGTCTGAACCATGCCTTTGGATTAAACATGCTAGAAATTCTTTAAAACCAAAGAAAGAGATTTCTACATCTAGGATATTAGAATTAGTGCATATGGATTTGATTGGGCCATCTAAACATGTTAGTTTAGGTGGTAAATTATATACCTTGGTTTTTGTTGATGACTTTCCTCGATTTACATGGGTTAGATTCTTTACCAATAAAAGTGATACCTTTAATAAGTTTGCTAAGTGGTATAGATTGGTTCGAAATGGAAAGAACAAGTTTATTATTGCCATTAGAACCGACCATGGAGGAGAATTTGAATCCAAACCCATTGAAGATTGGTGTGACAAGCATGGAATGGAGCATAATTTTTTGGCATCAAGAACTCCACAACAAAATAGTGTGGTCGAAAGGAAGAATCAAACTTTGGAGAAAATGTGTAGGACAATGCTAAATGAGTACGATTTTCCAAAATATTTTTCGACCGAGGCTGAACACCGTGTGTTATATCATCAACCAGATACATTTGTGAAGGGATCAAATGAAAACTCCTCATGAGATATAGAAATGTAAGATAACTAACATCTCTTATTCCATCCATTAGGTTGCAAAGTTTTCATTTTGAATAATGAAAAAGAAAACATAGAAACATTTGATGCAAAATAGGTTATAGGAATTTTCCTAGGTTGTTCCACTAATAGCAAAGTTTATAGGGTGTTTAATTCTAGAACTATAGTTGTTGAGGAATCTATTTATCTTAAATTTGATGATATGATCTCACCCTCGAAAGAGGTAGTTATTGATGATGATGTAGGTGAACTTGAAAAGAACGATGATCATAAGATTCAAAAAGGCTTGGAGCAGTTAAACATAAATGAATAACCCATCAAAAGTGATGAAGAAAAGAAAAATGATAAAGAAGCATCAACTTCACTTTTAAAAAATTGGGCTAGAGTAAAAGATCATCCAATAGAGCAAGTAATTGGAGACATTGGAGATTGATTCAAAAGAAGAAGAGCTTTGAATGAGTTTCAAAGCAACTTTACATATATTTTCATTGTTAAACATAAGAATAAACGAGAAGCTCTAGAAGATGAATGTTGGGTTCAAGCCATACAAGAAGAACTCAACCAATTCAAAAGAAATAATGTGTCAGAATTGGTTCTGAAACCTAAAGAAAAAATAATTATTAGAACAAAATGGGGGCATAGGATCAAGTTTGATGAGAATTGCAAACCGGTGAAAAATAAGTCAAGGTCAGTAGCTCAAGGTTTCAACCAAGAGGAAGGACTTGACTATGAAGAGACTTTTGCTCTTGTTGCTAGACTTGAAGCAATTCAACTTCTATGTACTTTTGCCTCACACAAAAAGATGAAGCTCTTTCAAATGGATATGAAGAGTGCTTTTCTTAATGAGTACATTCAAGAAGAAGTCTATGTAAGGCAACCTGCCAGTTTTGAAGACCATGAACATCCCAACTATGTCTTCAAGATCAATAAAGCTCTTGTTGAAACAAGCACCAAGGGCATGGTATGAGAGGTTAAATACTTTTCTTATTCAAAATGGCTATGTAAGGGGTGATGATGCCTTGCAAGTACACAAGAATCGTCGTAGTTTTAACCCTAAAGTATATCCTCAAGTATCGAATCCTCCGAGAGAAAGAATTATTTGTGATAAAAAAATAAAATAAAAGCGAGTAAAATCATGTTTGCTTTTTGGGATTTTTGAGTGAATTGAAGAAAACACAATGCAAGTAGTTAAAACTAGAAGCCAAAAGGTGAAATCAATAAGAGAAAAGCATTGGGGCTTCAAGATTTCAGCTGGGGAATCGTATCTAGCTAGGCTAAAGAAAAGGTGTATAGGATTGGGTGTTCTCTCTGCTAAGCTAGCTTAGAGCCTCTCGCAAGGTTATCTAAACCATCCCTACATCAAATAAGAAGGTCATCTCGGCCTCACTTAAAATAATTAAGGTCTTTAGGCTAGTGGAGAATTTTATCGAACACTTTATGGGCATATTTATATCTCTAACCTAAACCTCACAAGTTTAATGGTTGTTGCCTCATTTAGTATTCATCTCTCAATTCATCAACTAAACTTGCTAAAACTACAACCTAGGTGGCCAATATAAGTCATAATTACATTGAACAACTCACCAAACCAACCCAACAAGTAAATAAATAAAGAACATTAATGAACACAACAAGCCCAGTCAATCACATAGCAAAATCATCATCCCTAACCTACATCTTTACACCCCAACTAAGAAAATCAAGCTAACATAATTAATAAAATATAAAAATATTTATATCCATTAAAAACATCATAAATATCCAAATAAAAAAGAGGAAAAGTCAAAGAAAACAAAACCCGACAACCTTTGATGATGAATTCCAAATATAGTAGCCTTGGGTCTTTGATTTCCTCTTCCTTCTCCTTAATCTACTCTAAAAATTACAAACTTTGCTTGAAATGTAAAAAACTCTAATTTCTAATTGAGAAAAGATGTCAAGATCTTCAAAGGATGTGCTAAAGAGGGCTATTTATACCCGTCACAAAAACCCTACATGAGATTAGTCCAAAATGCCCCTTGGTTCCCACATTTTTTTATTCTCGAAATTGACTTTGTTTTTGCCTTCACGGCCATGACAAGTGAGTGTTACGACCGTGAAAAATTTATGTCCAAGTTTTGGCTTGAAAAATTAAAGACACCGGTAGAATAGGGCATCACACAGCTGTGTCATTTGCCCGTGTCTTAAGAAATGACCGTGTCTTGTATTACAAGGCCGTGTGATGCTTCTTTGTTGCAATTCCTTTATGGTTTTACTTGCCATGGCTGTGGGATGCAACCACCACGGCTGTAACCCTTCTTTTGTGCACTTTTCCTTCATTTTTTCCATCTTTTCTTGAGTTGGTTCAAGGCATTTCCACTTTGCATCATTTCTTGATCATTTCCAGCTCATTTTCTTCAAATTTCTCTCTTCTTACAAATATCACAAGCATCATATTAAATTCATTATAAAAGCATAATTTGTATGACGAAAACATATGAATTCTTGCTTGATTTATCATGTAAATATGTTATACATCAAGGGGCTATGTTGATAATACTCTTTTTGTTAAGAAATTAAATAATGACATGCTTATTTACCAAATATATGTAGATGATATTATATTTGGTGCTACTAACCCTTCTATGTGCAAAGAAGTTTGTGATCTAATGAAGGGTGAATTTGAAATAAGCATGATTGGGAGCTTACTTTCTTTCTTGGACTTCAAATCAAACAACTAAAGGATGTAATTTTCATTTATCGATCAAAATACACTAAGGAGTTGTTAAATAAATTCAAAATGGATGGAAGCAAAGAAGTGTCAACCCCAATGTCATCAACTTTGAAACTTTACATAGATGAGGAGGGAAACTGATGGATCAAAAGCTCTATCGATGTATGATTGGTTCCTTACTTTACTCAATTGCCTCTATACCCGATATTATGTTTGCTACATGTTTATGTGCACGTTTTCAATCCAATCCAAAGGAATCACATTTAGTTGCATGCAAAACAATTTTTCTTATTTGATTGGAACAATAGGATTAGGTTTATGGTATCCATATTGTCTTAATTTTGATTTAATTGCTTATAGTGATGTCGATCTTGGTGGTTGTAAATTAGATAGGAAGAGTACTAGTGGTACATGTCATTTCATAGGTTCATGTTTAATCTCTTAGGTAAGCAAAAAGCAAATAAGTGTTGCTACTTCCACGACCGAATTCCAATATGTGGTTGAGGGAAGCTCTTGTGCTCAAGTTTTATGGATTAAAAATCAATTGTTTGATTATGGTATTGTTCTTAAAAATGTTCCTATTTTTTGTGACAATACAAGTGCTATTAATTTGAGCCAAAATCCCATTTTTCATAGTAGAACAAAGCATATAGAAATTAGACATCATTTTCTACGTGATCATGTCTAGAAAGGTGATATTTGTTTGAAGTTTGTTAGAAAAAATGACCAATTCGCTAATATTTTTACAAAAACTTTGGTTGAGAAAAGTTTTAATGCAATTTAATTTCGTTTGGGCATATGTAATGTGAATGATTTGTGATTGCGTTTGTTGTTTTCATTGTATATTTTATGCATACATTTGGACTCATTTATAGTAAAATGACCCATATGGTCAATTGATATGATTTTGAAGCAAGTTAGAATATTTGGAAATATGACACGGGTGACTCTGGAACTTATTTCATGTACATCATAGTTTGAAGATGTATGTTATCTGGAGAAGTTGGACTGTAACGTAGGTTGAATGTTATAGTAATGCACGTTGTTTGGGCTTAATGGTTTATCAACGTACGTCGTGTATTATTGGTGACGTACGTTATCTAGGGAAGATTTGCAGACAACGTACGTCGTGTTTGGGTAAAATGTGCATTGTATGACTCAATAGTATATCAGAATTGAATTTTACTCCCTCGTTTCACTTCTCAAAAACCCTAAACCGTGCGTTTTTCTTCTCAAATCCACCCATTTAATCAAATCAACCAAAATTTGTCTCAAAATCACTCTCAAACCTAATTTTGACCTTCTCTAAACATTTTTCATCGATTGAAATCAACAAAAACTTCTAGAATCTCACCAAATCCGTCCAAACAAGTTTCAACCTAAAACGTTATTTTCCATCCTTTTTTGATGATTGTTTGTTGAAATTGGTACAATGGCACCAAGGAGAGACACTAGGAGTAAGAACCAACATGATGCAATCACTTATTTGGGAGAAATGATATTGCAATGGTCGACCTTAGGTACCCTCTTTTGATTCTATAAGATTTATGAATGAGAATGCTCAGAGGGTGTTTATAGAGGTGTTAGGCCATGAAAAACTTAGTGCTATTATGATTTTTGACTATGAATCACCCAAAATGGCTGGAATGGATTTAGAGTCTTTTTTTGAAAATTTGGGATTTGCACAATTTGTTGTTGTTAAGAAACCTATACCAAGTGTTAGTTAGGGAATTTTATGGAAATATGACTAAGCATACTAATGAATTGGATGATACATATATTCTATCTCAAGTTAGAGGCAAAGAAGTTAGGATTGATGAATCAGACTTAGATAATTGGTTTGGATTGTGTGATGATGGGTTTAAATGTACTGGTGTGTTTCAATACAATAAGGTAAGAGTATGTGATGATGATTTGGATGATAAGTATGCAATTTTGGATGAACCCGAGTGTAAGAATTGGATGAAGAATGAAAAGATGTGATTACAATAAATGATTATTAGTTTTAGCACAATGATTTTGGATTTGAGATGTTGATGGTGCATGAAGCAATCACTCAGAATGTAATGTCGAATCATAACACCCAACACAAATTTGTGGAGATAGATTTGGAGATGATGTACCATATTTTGAAGGGTGAGAAAGTTAACTATGCTTCATTGTTATCGATTGGATGACAAAGAAATCAATGCCATTATAATGACCGGGATATAAGGTTGTGAGTCAAAAGAAGGAAGGGCTACCATATGGTTTTATCTTGACGGTTATTTTTGAGAGATATGGAGTTGATTTTTTGGACCTAACTGGGACTCCTATTCCTAGGAACCAAACCGTTCATGGTGGTAGTTTGAAAGCAAAACAATTATATCTCATTACTATTGGAGGCTAGGTGTATTGGGCATAGTTGAGAGATGGTGATATTTTGGTTGATCCTTGTGCTCAATTTCATACTCTTGAGGAGCATATTTTTAGAATAGATAAGCTAGTGGCACATGTGAGTGATGAGGATAGAGGGTATGCTAGACCAGGACCTAGGCGTAGAGCGAGAAATGCTCCCGCAGATCATGCCACCAATGTTGCTCCCAAAATCACTCTGTTGAAGGTTGAGGAGTTGAAAGCCTCGATTGCTTCCTTGAGGATTGATATGATGATGAGATGAGGAATGGATTTTATTTATTGAGGACCAAGATGAGGAGTGAGTTGAGGACCGAGTTGGCTGGGTTACATGCTTATATTGGAGAGATGTTTCATCATGCCTATCCGAGTGTTGTCTTTCCTCATATTTTTACCATTCCGTCTACCACTAGGATTGATCTAGAGCGACCTCCATCATCGAATATTCCTTCATCTAGCCGAGGACCTGAGCAGGATGTTTCTTTCATCCCCGAGGAGTTTGGTCTAGATCCTTAGAGCCCTACTTGCTTCCTTCATGATCATCATCGAGACCGGGACCGACATTTCATCTTTCATACATACAATTTGCATTTTTGGACTTTACGATGATTTGTCTTTTATTATGTACTTTGTACACATTTTGTATTCCCTTTGGACTCATGATGATTTGTAGATATCTTTTGTTATGATATATCTTTTGTTACCTTTTGTATACCATTTATACCCCTTTTTGATTGATGACAAAAAAAAAGGGAGAAGAGGCTTGCAAATTGAAACTGGACTAAAATCAAATTGGACTTAAAAATGGATGCACACACTTAGAGGGATTTAGTAAACTCAAAAACTTTGATTTGATCTTCAAATTTTCTTGTGCATTTATTCAAGGGGAGTTAAAGTGTTTTATCATCACCAAAAAAGGGGAGATTGTTGGACCAAGGGTGGTCAACATTTAGAATCCTCTATGTTTTGTTGATGAACAAAATCACAAATGACCTGATTGCCTCACAACGTACATTATAACATTAACAACGTATGTCATGCACTCACAACGTATGCTATGGATGCCAACGTATGTGAAAAAAGAAATGAAGCAGAATACCGGATGTATTAGGTGAAAAAATAACATACATTTTATGTTGACAATGTAGTGATTAATGACCATAACGTACGTAATACAAACGCAACGCATGCTATGTACACACAGAAAATTGAAGAACATTTGAAGGTTGAAGAGCATATTATCGACGTATGTTTTGTTCAAAGTACAACGTACATTATCCATGGAAGTTAAGAAGAAGATTTGAATATTAGAGAATAAATGTTTGTACTTCCTGAAGATTGATACAATTCAAAAGCAGCGGTCACTGAAGATGCACAACGTACACAAGATAAATTGAAATGTAGGTCACATGATTGTCAACATACATTAGGTCTGATTCAACGTACAGTGAAGGCCTCGGATGAAAAACATAAGGTACTAGGTTGGTTACTAGCTAAAACAACGTACGTTATGATAATGCAACGTACATCATCTGGGAATTGCGCTATGATCAACGTACATTACACAAGATGAAAATGTACATCGTCTAGAGATTTAAAATGAAACATACGTCATAAAAAATGCAATGTACTTTAGCGAACTCTTATAGTGCATTAAATACGACTCATGGCAGACCACAACAACTAGAATTTGTCTCACAACGTTCCAAAAATCTGGAGGTATAAAAACATTCTTGAGAGGACATAAATAGTACTTACAACACCTAGGCATTGATTCTTACAACAACTAAGCATTAAAGCATTGATTTTTCTCTCTCTTATTGATACAATTGTATTGTTCATTAATTTCTTTAATTGTTGCTTGTATCACTAGTTCATTTATTGCTAGGGAGTGATTGTGAAACATTTTTTAAGAGTGTTTGTGAGTGGGATCAAAGGATGGATCCTTAGATTGGTTTATTCTTGAACTGGAATCAAGAAAGTTGTAAGAGTTCTCACTTAGTTAGAAAGTGAAGTTGTAATTTTTGTTGGTGGATAGTGAAAATCTTAAGTGGTGATACTTAGATAATGGATGTAGGCAAAAAGTTGGCTGAACCACTATAAATCCTTATATTTATTCTTCTTTACTTGCTTTAATTTCAAAATAGTTCAAAGCCATACATACCACACTATTCAACCCCCTTCTAGTGTGGTAATCATCTCTACAAAATCAAGATATGTATTAATCAAAAACACACAAGCCTTATCATTTTTAACATAAATTGAAGATAAAGATGGCACCTTTAACACTGTAAATGATTTATTCAACAACTTACACTACACCTACAACTATACCCATCTATTCAATTATCAATACTAAGCAAAACACATTCAAAAATGAGTTTCAAGGTTTACTTTTAATGTCTCAAATCAATGACCACCCGTTAGCTCTTCTCATTTATCAAAGTTGAGTCCTTTCCACTTATAAATCAATAAAGGTCACTCTTTTGACCTAGAATACACATAAAAAAAGGTTTTAGGATTGATTACAACTCATCAATGATATATAATAGAATGGGCCTGAGTGGTTTAAGTGGAGAAATGAAAGAATGGTGGTTTGAAGCTTCTTCCATGGTGGGATTGAAAAGAGAATGACAAGGGTAAGGAGAGAGCTCTTTATTGTCAAAATGAGGGTGTTGAGGTGTTCAACAGTGTGGGAACCAAATGGGTATTCATATCCTAAGGCATGTGGGAGAAGATTTTTATTGGGTTTCTACAGGATGGACGCATGTTCATTTTCGCTGGTTAAAATGATCTCATTTCACTCAATTTTTATGATTTTACCCCTCGATTGATCAAGGACTTGTGTCCTATGCTTAGTGATATACGTTCTTCAACTGAAAATCATCATTCTAAGGATTTTTTTCACTCTGTTTTGATGCCAAACAAAACTAAGATCGATTCCAACTTTCTCACTTAACCCTAAAACCCAAAAGGGAATCTATTAAGCTAAATAGTTCATTATTGACTCCTTAATCAACCTAATTTAATTTTTAAGTTTCTCAATCAACTAAAAACTATAAAAATATCATTTTAAATCATCGTTAACCATTAACTCAGGGCTAAACTCTATCTAGACATGGTGGTCATTACACTTGAGAATGACGCTTTTAAGGAATGATGTGTCAATCCGATATATTTTCTTTAAACAAAATCGAACCAGATTAATATTCAAAAGACACTGTTGGAGCATGAATATCAACTGGAGACATGATGCATTAATGCTACAAACATCAGTTGAGTAAACTAGCACCATCCACTTTTTTATGCGTTCTGAAGGTTGCCCTTGATGACAGAGCCAGAGGCAATAGGACTTCATCATATCACTACACCTATTTGTTATTGCATAGTTTAGGGATGAACCAAGGACGGAATGGAATAGGGATCCCAAAATCTCTAAAACCATCTCCATCTCATCCCGTCCTAAAATTTCTAGACAAGACGTGATGACAGTTCCAATTCAGGACAAAACAGTTCAATATTTTAAGCTTTTTTTGAATTTTCAAACAATAAAGACCAACATAATAATGTAAACTCTTAGAAAGTATAATATCAAGAACATATTATGCAAGTTTACGACAGAAAGAAATTGCAATATCACATTTTCTTAAATAATAAAATAAAATATAGTGATCTCCATAACATTTGTTATATTCCTCCTCATTGGATGCATAAGCCTATAAGTAGCAATATTTTTTTTCACACTTTGAATGCATAAGTATCTAATGGAGATGTTCAATCTATATCACATTGAATGAAAACTTAAATATAAAATGATCATAAAAGATGAAGTAAAAAATATTTTTTTCACAGATCAACAATGTATTGAAATGCATAACATTCATAAAGGACATAAGCTCTTAGCACCATAACAGGACCATAAGTAATATAGTTATTCTAATAACAAAACACTCAGTGCGGAGCGAACTCAAAACTTAACGACAATTAACAATTGAACTTAAGAGTGAGGCCAAAAAAAGGGGGAAAGGAGGGATTTATGAACAATAAAGTATTAGATCTTTTAAAATTATGTAGCTTTAAAAAAATAAAATCTAAAATAAGTACTTCAATTATATATATCTCTTATAGAAAAAGGTTCAATTCATAACATGTGTAAGTTATTTTAAGTTTCGTTTTTAAATCTAATATTTACCGTTAGATCTAAAAGTAATAGACGGAGAGGATTAAAAGTATATAGAGAGAAAGAGATTCAACTTACTTTAGGGTTAAGTCCTAACTCTTATACTCAATCTTTACCGTTGATTCTGTTTCAATATGGTGTCTCTTCATTTACCACTTGTTCATTAACTTAAAAAAAAAAGGGAATACCCTCAGTGCTCTTAATTTTCTCATAAAACAAAATTCACAAAAACATGAGAAAGAATTCAATGGCTTCTAATGAAAATATATCTCCTTATAAATCTGGAAATTAGAATGCTAAGTTCTTATTGAATTGTGTGAAACAAAATGTTCTCACGAAATTTGTGAAAATTAATTTTTTAGATCTTGAACTGCCACTCAAGTATAATTTATGGTCATCACTCTATGACGGCTAGCTGGGCATTTTGGCCTAGCCCGATCCAGAAAAAGGATCGAGTTGGACTACTATATTCTGGCATGCGGGCCTGGCTGGGCCTGCTCGAATTTTTGAAAAATAAAATAGGACTGAGCCTAAGCTTATAAAATGGCTCGTGGGTCGGGCCGGCTCGAATATATATAATATATATAATTTGTATATTTTATATATATAATATATAGTATATTAATATTAATTTGATGTATTATGTGTTATAAATTAGTAAAAATGATGTCAATTATAAATTTAAAAGTTTTTTAGTATTTATTAAAATATAATTTATATAATAAAGTATATGTTAAATTATATTTTGTTAAAAAATATAGAATATTAATATTTTTTATAAAAAATTTGGATCGACCTGGCCCTCCCTTTTGGATGGACGGGCCTAGGCTGGGCATTTAGCCTACTCAACCGGGCCTAGCCCAGCCCGGCCCGGCCGGTATGACTAGGCTAAAAAAATCCCTTCTAGCCCAGCTCGGCCCGGCTCGGGCAAGGCCCATGCCCAGCACTAATGACGGCCAAGATCTAGAATAATTGTTGGATTAAATACCATAATCGATCAATAAGAAAATCTTTGCCAAACAAGAAATCTAACAGATGCACATAAAGTGTTTGATGAAAAGTATACAAGAATAGAAGGAGGAGAAGAAAGAGAAAATGATAATCAATCTTATAATTATCAATCTTTGTTGGGAACTCGACAATAATTTTTAGGTTTAAACTAGAATAATGTCTTTGTTCTAGATCCTATAAAAAAGAACCCAAACCCAAGTAGCACAAACTCATAAGGAACAACTACAATGTAATACAAGTCAAATTAAATCATCAAAAAGAAAACATATCTAATCAAAATCCGAACCCGAACCCAAACAATACCTTACCACAATCCTAAATCACAAAATACAATCCAATTTTGATTATGGATTGTCACGACCCGGGATCGGACCATGACCGGCGTACGAGGCGAACTGAACCAGAAGCTCAACCCATGTTGCACAAGCCTTAGAGATCCAGATATTCTACCCAACTTATTCATTTAAAACATTTACTAAGCCAAAGCATATAGTATAAATAAAACATACTTTATAAATATATAAACATATATATATAAAAATGCATCTAAATATATAATAAGTATATCAAAATATCATATAAGCATAAAATAAGAGTAAGTATAACAAAGTAAAACCATAACACAGATCAAACATCTAAAATACAAAATGTAACCCAATAATCAAACAACAATCCAGTGTAGAGCTCTACTATAAAAATATATTGAGTCCGACTAAAAAGGCGCTCGCTAATATCGAAGGTGTCTTATTGAGATTGAGGTGCCAAACGGTTGTTGGATGTTAAAAAGTACCTAAGAGATGTTAAGGGAGGGGGATGAGTAAATTCAGTAAGGAATAACACTTTAGATTGCCTCCAGGACTCATATAAACTGTTTTGAAAATATTTTGAAAATACCACATATAGGTATACATATACAAATATGTATACACTCTAAATACATGATAGAAGTTATGATATTCATTTTGAAATCGTTCGCACCCTTAGAAAAAAACATACATTCACACTGTATGCATATATATCAAATATGGTTAACTTAATATCAAATTGGGACGGAGCTGAACTAATATATTCCCTAATCTGACTAGTTGATGTGCACAATGTTCCACCTAATACTAGGTGCCTGGCCATACATGAGTGTTACCACCAACCCTGGTGCTAGGCATTGACTAATCATTAGTATACTAAAGGCTACGCCTCTTTATAGCTAAGTGTCCCGAATCAACAGAATATATATATATATATATATATATATAACATACTGATCACAAACAAGCATGCAAAGCAGATATATAATTCTAATACTAATACTGATACTGATATCTTCCTAGCTTATACAGATAATTATTCCTTGTTACATATAATCAAATTTTAAAAATTTGCAATCCTTAGCCCGAATTACCTGCGAATTCAGATCACATAAAAAACATATAAGTTTGAAAAGACACAGCCTATGTGTTTGAGACTGCTATCTCATCCACCTGGATGTCTAAGCTGAATGGTCCAGTCATGCACCAATGGTGGCTAGTTGATCCTACTAACAATTATAAAAATATTGATTTGTTGCAAAAATCAAAAAAGAGGCAAGGAGGAAGAGTGAGGGACGAATTGAAGAGGGATTTGAGTGAGAAGGAGATGAAATGGAGTGAAAAAGAGCAAATGAGAGCATCGGGTTGTTTTTCATTTAAAGGGGGCAGCAGCAGCAACCAAAATGCAACGTTTTGGTTGCTATCTTTTTTTTTCTTTTTTGAAAAACGCAAGGTATTACATAATTTCCCCTTAAAATACTTGCCCCTTAAAAAAAATTCATCCTTGAATTTTCACACGAACTAGATCGAAGTAACTAGAGATTTACTCCAAATACCAATATAATCCCAATTCCTCAATTTAATGAAACTCTAATATCTCCTCACAGGAATTAAATCTATGTCTCCAGATTGATCATAATCCAAAACCTTAACATATTAACCTTAGAGAATCATACTAAAATTCTACTAACATTCTAACTCACTTGAACGCAAATATGCAAACATATAGAGATGAAATCCCAATATGGCAATCCGAGGGGGGAGGAGAGGGGGTGATTGCTGGGAATGAAACCTTTTGAAAAATTTTTGTAAATATTCTTAAATAAAAAACTGCAGCTCAATCCAAAACACTACCACAAAATGATAAAGATAAAGAGAGTAAGGGATAGAGAAGCAAAGCCCAGCGTTTATAGTGGTTCGGTCCTCTTTGACCTACGTCCACTCCTCTAGTTCACTAGAGAGTTTCAATCCACTGAGCTTCCTCACTTCTGGGTGGAAGCAAACCGATTACAATCCTTGTTTTTACGGGATCAATAAGAAAACTGTTTACACCTTGTTCTTGCTGATTGAAAACAAGAAAACCACACTCCTTGTTTTTCAAGGAAACAAAGAAAGTAAACATATTCTTTTATTAAGCTCTACAACCAAAAATTGATTACAACAGTGTTCTCAACTAAGTGAAAATGTTCTTAAACCAACTTTATAAACAAGTAGCAGGTTAACAGCTCAGTTGGTAAGCAAAATGATTAAGAGCAATGGAAGAATGCAATAGGAAAAATTATCAAAGCTTTAAGCACTCTCAGAGATTGTTCTTGTTGTACCTCATGACTGGGGACGTCTATTTATAGGAGCTGTCCAAAAACTAGCCGTTGTAATTCCCAAGACAGTCGTTGGGAGAGAGTTACAAAATGCTGAATTTACTGACGTCAGCCAGTACTACGTGCATGCCAAGTGTACTATGTACGTAGTTCATGATTCTATCATATTCCTATGTGCAGTGTTCATTCTTCTGCGTGTATAGACCAAGTTCCAGTACCTACTGCTTGATATCAGGTGATCACGACGTGCTTAGCTTTCTCATCTGTGTACGTAGAGCTTGAATGCTATGTGTGTTGTACTAGATGCAATGTTTGTTGTCGAGTTTTCAATGATTAGGCCTTTGTTCTTCCCTGTGACGGTGTCAAAGAATATTTGAATGTTCAAATATCGAGGAGCGTCTGCCATTTGTCAAGTAGTCCAACTCACCTCATCTGACACTTTTGTATTTTTATGCTCTGTTCGTGGTTCACTATTCTGATACTCTCTGAATACATGTTAGAGAATATTCCCGTTTCAAATCTGACACACTGCAACAAAATTTGTCTTTATTCAGACAGACAAATGTCATTCTTGTCTACGTGCGTTGAAGTGAGTTTTGTGTGCATAGTATGGTCTATTGAATAAATCTCTTTTATCCTTCTACACACACATGACTGATGTAGAATGTGACACGACTTGACTTATGAGTTCTTCTGATTTTGCCTTATGATCCCGTCTACATGCTTAAACCCCTATTCAGTGTACGTAGTACCAAGCGCTTTTTAGACCAGTGAGAGTTTTCTTCGTACTACGTGATTAGCACGAAACTGATTCATTCTGTTTTTTGATGTACCACGTCTATGCACGCTGCACTGTCTACTACGCGTATTGCACCTATTTTACGTGCCTTGTATGAGCTCTTGTGCAAATAGCGTCCATTTTTGACATCTTGGTATGCCTCTATCTCTAATTAACGTGCATAGGTCTTGGTTAAAAGTATGTGGATCATTCTTTAATGTACTTAGAAGGTTGTAGAATGTACATAGCTTAACTATTTCAATTATTTTGTTAAATTATCAAAATTTAGGAGTTTCCATGTTAATCCAAAACTGATTCAACACTCTCCCCTTTTTCGATAATAACAAAACATTGAAACTGACTAATGCTCAGCAAGTTGTGTTTCAATCCATCAACATAGAGAACATTATCTATTGTTGGATTTGGAGACTTACCAACCTTTCCTTCTCCCACAATTTTACCTTTGTTATTATCTCCACATGTCACATATCCTCCATCTTTAGGAACAATTTGTGAGAATATTGCTTTATCTCCATTCATATGATGAGAGCATCCGATGTCAAGATACCACAAGTTCTTCTTGGTTTTTGCTCTCATGCACACCTACAAAGACATATCAACTTTTTGAAATTGGTACCCAAATCTTTTTGGGTCTTTGTAGGTTAGTTTTCACTAGATTGGGTTTGAATTTTCCTTTTGAAACCTAGAACTTTTTGGTCCCAATGCTTCTAGTCAGTCTCAGCTTACAAGTATTTGCTATATGTCCATTTTTACCACAGCAAGTATATGTTTTATCAATCAAGGTGCCTTGTTTAACAAAAATATGTTTGGAAGTCTTTTTGGATGTAAAATGATTGTAACCCAACCCATACTTGGACATGGACTGTCTTTGAGATCCGAGAATTTTCTCAAGTTTCTTTTTCCCTTGTGTGAGCTTGAAAGCAATAGATGAAAAATTTTCAACTTTCTTTTTCAAATTCAGATGTTCCTCAATCAAGGTACCTTTTTCTTTGTTTAAAGCTTCTAAATTTACATTCAAATCATTTGAATTTTTCTTTTGTGTAATATACTTGGCACCAAGTTTTTGAAATTCATCATGTAACTCATCAAATGCATCATGTAGTTCTTCAAAAGTATAGCTTTCACTTACCTGATTTTCTTCATCACTAGAGGATTCGCTTTCTTTTGCCATCAGGCATAGATTTTCCATTTCCTTTACCTCTTCATCTTCATCTGAGCTATTGTCATCACTGTCACTCTAAGTTGCCTTCATTTCCTTTCTCTTCTTCTTTTTGGAAAACTTGGAGTACTTCTTGGTAAGTGGACATTCTTGCTTTACATGTCCA
>CAODLS010695844.1:0-20018 GCA_948243855.1 Flueggea neowawraea
TATCCAAAAATAATTATTCTCCAAATAATTATCCAAAAATAATTATTCCCAAAACTAATTATCCACCAATAATTATTCAAATTAATTACTCCAAATATAATTATCCCAAAAATAATTATAAAAATTATTCGGGGTATTACAACTTTGCACTTAAAATTGGATTAGATCAAAAGACAAGCTATGTGACTTGAAGGATTTGCTTAATGATATTGAAACTTTTGAAGAAATGGCCAAAGGTAACTTCACTAATATCATTAGTTTATGCTATTTAATGTATATTATTTGAATTTTAATAGCTATCTCTTTTAAAATTTTTAGATTTGGGTCCAACTCAAAGCCTCTTCTTGATGATTGATTGAATATAGCAATTTCCTCTTTTGAAGGGATGTTGAATATAATGTTTCTTGATGATACTTTGGAATGTTTGCTGGAAATTAACAGTATTATTATGGTTAGAAGTTCTATATTTTTGAGTTATTTTAGATTCTGTACAATTCTTTTAACATTTTGTTTTGGAGTTGAAAATGTATATTTTGGATGCTAACAATAGGTATATAATAATTTTAGTTAGATGCTATTTGACAGATGGTGAAAAGGCTACATAATTGTACTTATTTTGGGAAGGCAATTAGTAAGGGTTAATGTATTATGAAACAACATTTCTTATTTTTTAGGCAACTTCCATATTCTAGAGACATAATTAAGTTTATTTTTCAATCTTGTTATTGATTTTACTTGTTTAGTGGTTTTATTTTTTTATACATTTAATAAAATACAAACCGCAAAAAAAGACCAAACCACATCTCAACCGCTAGTAAGATTTAGTGGATTTAATTGCACTAATGGCTTAATTATGGTTGCAATTTCTTCAAACCGCAATTTGCAGCTTGGTTTAGCTTAAAGGCTTAAAACTGACAAAATCGCACCGCTTACACCCTTACTTGTTGTACTCTTTCTCCGTATGATACTCTAGATTATTGGTTTCTATTTTTGAAGTGAATGTTTACTATTTTTTTTATAAAATTTAAATTGAGTGAATTGGTTAGCTTTCCTTTAAAATTAAAACGAACCCTAAAAATCAAGCCGAGTAATAAATTCTCTTTTAGTTAGAAAATGAACTCGAAACTTCATATTGCCAAAATTACCTGCTCCAATAGATAAATCAGAGCTTGTTTGGCAGCGAAGAAATGTATTTAACGTGTGAATTTCATAAGAGTAACAAAAAAACATTTGGATTGAAAAGAAGCGCAAATTTCACTTCATTAATTTCTCAGCAAGTGACTTACGAAAGAGTGAGTCAACATGAAAGTTTTTTTTAGAGTTTTTTTAGTGAAACATTCAGACTATAAGAATTAATGGTGCACTATAGTATCTCAACTAGGTTGGCACCCTATTAGCACATGCATCACTTTTCCAAGCACCAAAATATTATTAATGGAAAAGAAAATCAGTACAAAGAATTCCACACAGGGGACTTCATGAAACGGTAGGTCTCATTGGAAGAGAAATCCTCAGAAACTAGTTGGTTACAAAAATCAGGAAAGGAATGCCACCAATGAAAACAGGAGTTGCGCGCACCAAAATTTGGAAGTCTGTCAGCATTGGATCATGGGTGATCAATAATAAGTTTCTTCTATGTTTTGATGATGAACAAAATGTTTTGATGATGTGCAAAATGTTTGACTTAAAGTGAAACACATTGGAAAGTTTGGAATTGCAAAACAAGCCACTACAAGTGCTTAACGTACGTTATATGAGTGCCAACGTAAGTGAAGAGAAGCCAAAATGAAAACAGAAGCCACTGGAATGTTGATGGAGCAAATAACATACAATATATTTATATAACGTACATTAAGGTACACAACAACGTACGTGGTGAACAAATAATGTACATTATCTAGGAAGCTAAACTTGATCAACATACATCTTGTAACTACAACATATGTCATCTGGAGCAAGTGCATGACAACGTACGTCTTGATTATGTAACATACATTTTGAAGGTCACAGAATGCTCGAACGACTATATTCTTCAAAGCAACGGTCATATTGCATGAAATAGCTATAAATACGTCAAGAGAAGACCAAGAATGTGTTGAACAACATTAGAAATCATTGAGCCAAAACTCCTATCAATTCCAACACTAAAAAACACCAAATCAAGCTAGAGATCAAAGTTCAAGCATCAAATTCATACATGCAACTCTAGCATAAAGCTTCATTATTTGTAAATACTTTGTATACACTTTGAGAGTGGGAAAAGTTTGTTGTAAGCCTCTAGAAAACAATATTGTAAAGGTTTGTTGTGAACCTAAGAAAAACAACATTGTGAGGGCCTTAAAGGAGTTGAACCAGAAATTAACCTCGTTGTATTTGCTTTGTTCGATTGAGCCAGAATCAATCATCGTTATAGTGTAAATCCTAAGTTGTGAGACTTAGGTAGTGGACGTAGTCAAAGTTGGTCGAACCACTCTAAATCTTGGTGTTATTTTCTCTCTTTTATTTCAAGTTGCTTCTGCTATTCAAATATAACCAAAGCATAGATCGAAAATCCTCCAACAGTCAGCAACCCTATTACCTTTCCTATATACATGAGAGACCACAACAGTCATACTGCTAAGCCGGCTAAGACAATCCGCCTACTCAAAAGGGCAACACAAGGAACCTCTAATGTCTTAGCTTTGAAAAGTAACATCACATACATAGAATCACTCTTGACCCAGAAATTTCTCCAACCACAATCCGATGCCTTCTTGATTGCAAAAATTGCTGCCTTAAGCTCATACTCAAAAGCCGAAAAATCCCCTGTGGAAAATGCAAAAGCCCTTTGGAGAAGCCTCTGGCATTTTGAAAAATTCCCCTTGCACCAGAAGTAGTTGGAGTTCCAAAGGTGAAGCCATCTGTGTTAACCTTTACCCAACTGGCTAAAGGAGGCTGCTAGACCATAGGAATGATGTTGGAGGCCTTTCTGAGAATGCCAACAATTCTCAGGTTATTGAAAAAGTTACAATTGCTCTATAGTACCATTCATGTACCCGATCCAAAAACTGTCAGCCTCTTTGATACATTTCCATATAATTCGTAGAATATTATAAAGACTTACCGACTGTTCCTAGAAGATGCAGTCATTCTTGGTAACCTAGATAGCCCAAACCACATTGACAATAGCCACGTTCCAAAGAGCTTTAACTTGTAGAATCAAGTTTGCTCTCATAGCCACCAGTATTAGAGATTTTAAAGTGCCATCATTCTAAACCCGAACTACAAATAGAGAGGAGAATGCATTCTAGAATTGTATAGCGATCGGACAAGCAACAAACAAATGATTTAGAGTTTCACCTCCCTGCCTACACAAAGAATATCTCGGAAGGAACTAAAAACCCTTCTAAAGCAACTTGTCTTCTGTTGGTAAATAGCCTAAAAAATCACGCCAACCAACCATGAAGCGTGACGGAGGAATGTACTTCTTCCACAATAAAATGTTCCAAAGAGAAACCTCCTTACAACTAGTGAGGACCCTGCAATATCGTTCACTGAAAAAGACCTTGTCGTTGCATACGGCCAGAGACAAATCCGATCTTTCCCTCAGAAAACCAATATCCTCCGCGGCCTGTTTGACTTCAGGTCGCAAAGAGTTCGGGAGAATCTAATGTCCATCCACAACATAATCTATGACCTACTATGATAATTGTCGCTGTTGAATAAGAGGAATGAAGAGTCTACCAGTCCAAAAATTCAATTTTGAGGTGTTTGTGATAAGCCAACTGGATCGTTCTCTTAAAACCACAAAGGTATGTCTCAAGGAAAACCATATGGTTGAGCATAAATAAGAGATTAGTAAAAGCCCTGAAGGAAATAGAAACTGAGACTCTTAAATCCACAGAGTAGAGGAATGACGCGATAGCAGTCTCCAAGCTAAAGAGCCCAGCATAGCCAAATTCAAGCTATCAACATCCTTAACACCAAGCCCACCTTCCTTAGCAGAAGAGCAGGAAACATGCCACAAAACTTTAATGAGTTTTTTAGAGCTGACGGAGCGAGTCCAGATAAAATTATGAATATGTTGATTCAGTTTGCCCAGTAACTATTTGGGCCATTTGTAGATAGCAAAATAATGTAGCAAAGAGCTTTGGATTATGGAAGTTACCAATCTAACACAACCTGCCATTGATAAGGAGGCCCTCCTTCTAAGCACTGAACTTACTAGTAATCCAATCAACTAATGGTTGCAAATAAAGGGACCCCAAAGATAGGTAAAGGACACTGTGTTACTCCTTATACTTCTTCCAATTGTCAGACTGGAGACACGCCTAGCTGGCACTACTTTCCTAAAAAACACATTGGATTTTGTCTAGTTAACCACTTGGCTCGGCAAGCCCCCATAAAGATCAAACAACTCCAAGAGGGCACTCATGTTTGTCGAAGTAGCTTTCTAAATAGAATAACATCATCTGCATAAAACAAGTGAGTAATAAATCGAGCTCCTGCATCATATCCGATGGGTTGAAATCGGGTCTCCTCAACCAATGCTGTAATATAACGGATCAAGAAGTCCTCAGCCAGGAAAAATAGTAGAGGAGATAGTGGGCATCCCTGTCTAACCCCCTTTGAGAAGTCGAAGTAACCTGTAGAGTGCCCATTAATCAAGATGGAAAGTCGATCAGTGGAGAACAACTCCATAATTGCATTCCTGAACTGCAATGACAATCCAAAAGCACCTAAAACCTCAAACAAGAATAGCCAATTCATTGTATCACATGCTTTGCGGATATATATTTTCAATGCCATTTTCTGTCCAAAACATTTCCTATCCAATAGGTCAACACCTTCAGATGCCAAAGCTATACAGTCCACAATCTATCGACCTTTGAGGAACCCAAACTGCTCTTTAGAGATCATCCAAATCGCAATCAAAGCTAGGCAATCCGCAAGAATTTTAACAATAATCTTATAGCAAAAATTACTTAGAACAATGAGGTAGAACTGATCAATAGTGATCAATTTAGTAACTTTTGGAATTAGAATAATCAAGCTGTAGTCCCAACTTAGAGTCAATTTGCCACTACTGAAGAATAGCTGGATAGCCTAACATAAGTCCTGTTGTACCACATCCCATAATTCCTGAAAAAATGCTCCAGTAAACCCATCCGGACCTGGTGCACTAGAATAGTCCATCCTAAAAACTGCATGTCTAATCTCCTCAGAAGTGTACACCGCAACAATACATTGTTTTTTGTCTCAGCAACTAATGATGGCACAATCCGTTTAACAATAGAGAGATATGTAGTCCCATAGAAGTGGACTTGAAAAGAGTTCCATAATATGGTTTGATATGAGATCATAGTCTTCACCTAAGTTGCCATAAATCTGTAATACAGAAATGTTAGCCAAAGGTCTACACAAGGAATGAATCTTGTGGTAGAACTCCGTGTTGCGATCACCAGACTCTAGCCATTTTACTTGACTTCTTTCTTTGTAATACACCTCTCTTTGTTTTAACACGAGTCCAGCCGGAAGTATGCTTCCAACTCCTCTAAAGAAAGCTCATCCGTGAGGCCCTGAACAACAATTCGATTTTGATCAATTTGTAATGTAGATTCTGCCTGAGAAATATCAAACCCAAAGTGTCCAAACACTTCTTTATTCCACACACATAGAGCATTACGCAAATGCTTCAGCTTGGCCTAGAATAATTAAAAGGGTGGAAAATTCAAGTTAGGTGCAGTCTAATTGTCAACAACAAAATTCTGCAAACCAAAGTGAGCTAGCCACATTGACTGAAACCAAAATATTTCTGGATGAGTAGATTGGGACAGTTGGCAAGCTAATAATAGTGGAGAGTGATCAAAATTATGATGAGCCATGACCACATAAGATAAGGAATGCCAAGACTGTAGAAATTGAGATGAAACCAAAGCTTTATCTAGTAAACCATGCACCCGAGCTTAGCCATCCCTTCCATTGCACCAAGTGAATTGCACCACCTTATGAGGGACTTGCAGCAGCTCATTACCCTCAATAAATAAATTGAAATCACGACAAGAAGGTATGGGTGGAGGCTGGCCAGTCTTCTCATGCGCCCCTCTTAGAGCATTAAAATCTCCCATCACAACCCGGGAGTTTGAAGCATTATTAAGAGTCGAAAGTTCATCCCAAAGAATTTTGTGGCGGTTCCTCTAGACACTCATATAAATGAAGGAGAGAGTAATAAAAAAATTGTGAATACAAAAGTCAAAAGAAATATGTTGATCAGTAATAACTAAACTAGCTGGAGCAAGAAAATTCTTACTAACAAAAACCCAAAGAGAAGAAGGGTTTCTGGTATTAGTTGTCACCAATTGCAATCCCAATGCCTCCCAATAGTGAATAGAAATAGAAAAAACATCAGCCATTGGTTCAGCAAGACATAGTATCACCAGTCTATTCAAAGAACAAATATTAAACAACTGGTGTTAGGTATCCGGGTTCCTAATACCCCGACAATTCCAAAGAAGAATCTTCATAGGAAATGAGTAGGACAACAAAATAACCTCCTAGAAAGCTTGACATGGAATTCATCGTTTTTTTAATGCATTTCAAGTAACCATTTGTTGGGAGTGATCCATTCACCATCTTTAGTGTCCACCTCATCAGCCCATGAAGTAGAAGGTTTATCAGTGGAATTGTTCTTTGTTGTAGTTATTGCCAAGACATTTCTAAAGCTTGCACAATTTGATCATCCTCAAGAGGCTGTTACACATTTGCTTCCATAGGAGGCTGCAAGTCATTCTGCATTGTAATTCCACCATCCGAGTCATCCGAACCAGCAACCTGTACAACCCCCAAATATTCAACTATATTCTTGAGGAGAACATCAATAGATTTAGGAACATAGGCTGAGCCACAGCTCAACCTTCGGGGATGAGTCTAAATCCTTGCATAAGACATCAAATGTATTCTTGAGGGGAACATCAATAGATTTAGGAACCCAAACCTTGTTGGGGGCATCGGCTTTAGTCGGAGCTGGTTTTAAAAAAGGATTTTCATGTCTATTATCAATGGACTACTTATTAAGATGATAATTCGTGGAGAGATGTCTAATACTACCACAAGTGGAGCAAAATTCTAGCACATTTTCATATACGACCTCAACAAATAAACTTTTTTCCCGTCTTGTCTAACATAATAGTCTATGGGAGCTCAGCAACAAGATCCACTTCTACCAGCAACTAACCAAAATGACCTAGGTCTCCGTCCAGAGTTGCATTGTCAATCTTCAAATGAGTCCCTACACTCCAAGCAATGTCCACCAAGAGCTGAGGATGCCAATACTCCTAAGGGAGCTTGTAAATCTAGACCCAAACCTGTGTGGTTGTCAATTTTTTAGCATCTGGATCAAAGTTAGGAGTCCAGTTTTGCAAACAAAGAGTACCCGGCTTCAATGCAACTACGCGCCTCCTTAAAATTTGGGGCTTATCCTCCGGAGTCCTTAAGATAATGTGATAGTTAGCAGTCTATTGATAATGTGATAATAATCAGTCCATTAATAATAGTAAGTCCATTGATTATAGTAAGTAGTCCAAAATTCAGGCCTTGTCCTCTGGAGTCCTAGTGAAATCAAATGCCAAGGTTTGCAACCCCAAATTGAGGAAAGTCTCTCCTTTAAGGCAAGAACCTTTCTTGGCTGCTTACCCTTAGCCAAGACAACCCGGCCAATCAATGCATGAGCACACAATTTCAAACACTCCTGGTAAGCGTCTTCATTTATCTGAATTGATAAAAAACCACCTTTGTTTTCTGGGATGGTAGAAGAAGCAAGCAGAGCCTCGACAGAACCCTTGACAATATTGGCGAAAGAGAGACCTTTCGACGCGTCGTAGGGTTAGGGCTTGGTACAACAGGTGGTGCAGTTGTTACCTGATGTTGTTGGGGATGCCAAATAGAGAACAAATCATTAATACCAATATAGCAATCCAGAGAAGCTGAAGCGATCGGAACTAAGGGAGAAGGAACGCCAGCCATTGTCAACGTCAAGCTGGAAAGTGTGGTAGAGAAGAAAATCCACTATCCTATATTTTCAGAGCACCGCCATATTGTGAGTTTAGGAGCGATTCCTTTTTTTCAGAGTTAATATAAAAGTTCCTTACATATTACTTTACTATGAGACTTAACCCAATAAGTACTAAAAGTTCACCATAAAAATCTCTATAAGTTAATTATGCCACGTGCCAGTATAAATATTTTGATTTTGACAACTAGAAATACTAGTTTCCTAATTGCTAAAATTCCAATTCTTTTAATGTTCAATTGTTTAGATACCATACTTTTAATCTTTAGTTGAAAAATACCACATTTGATTAAATAAAAGTCAATTTTTTATTTCATTTGATCATCATTTTCTCTCTCATCATTTTTCTCTCTCTTCCTCTCTCACATCCTCCTTTCTCTCTCATCCTCTCCTTTCTCAATCTCATCCCGAATAGTCCAAACCCTAACAACCCCAACCCTCCGCCGCCGCAGTGCCTCTGCGGTTTTTGCTTCTCTCTCTCTCTCTTATGCGAGATTGGAGCCTCCTTCATCGTCTTTATTCTTTCTCTCTGTCAATATCAACGGCTTCTTCCATTCTCTCTCCTTCATCGTTCTCTTCACAGATCTTCATTGTCACTCTCCTCTTTGTCGCCGCGGAGTCTTTGTCGATCTGCTCGCCGCTGTGTCTCTTCACCAATCTCCATCTCTCCTCTTCCTCCCTCGTTGCACTATGTGTCGCATCTCTTGTCTCCTTCGATCTTCATCATCGCTGAGCTTCTTACCTCTATCTTTGTCGTTCTGCGACTTCTTCTGGTTTTTAAGGGGAAGCGACAGTTCTGGGCGGCAGTTAAGGTTGAGAAAACCCTAGTTGCTACCTCTTTTGTGTGAATTTGGTGATTTTGCAAAAAAAAAAACCTATATTTTAAATTTTTTTTAGAAAAGTCCTTTTATTATTGTTTTTAAGAAATTCCAAAAAAATTATACTATTGTTAAAAATGATAAAGATTTAACTGTGTTTGGTTAGGTTTTTTTAAATTATATTAATTTTGTATGCGGATGGATACATTTGAAAACTTACAGATACATTCAGAGACATTTAGATATATTTGAAGACTAAAAAATTACATAAAAATTGAAATTTGGATACATTTGAACACTATAAAAAATTATACAAAAAATTACAATTTAGAAAAATTTTGGAGACTATTGAAAAAATTGCAAAAATTATATTAAAATTGTAATGTGGAGACATTAAATTTTAAAAATATTATATCAAAAATTTATTAAATCAAATTTTATATTAAAAAATTGTGATTTAGAGACATTTGGATATATATGGATACATTTGAATACATCACCGGATACGTTCTAAAAGACTAGATTTTTTTCTCCTTTGAAATTTATCTTTTTCACGAAAAAATCAATTTATCGCAAAAATATCGCGATTTTTCGCGAAAATGATATTTTTCAAATTTAGTATGTCTTATCTGGTATTGAAAACTTCCATGGCATTTCTCAAAATCTAAATTTTAATTTAGTATAATTGTTAAATTTTCCCAATATGTATATAAAAGGAAGCTTGTTTCATTTGTTTTCTTTTTGAAATTACGTATATTTAAAATTAAATTTGTATTATAGTAATGTTAACAAAAAATATTAATATTATGATACCATTAAGAACTCTGATTGAGTAATACCATTAAATTTGTATCTAAACCAAAGTCTCAAATTCTAATTTAGAAATGGAAAATTTTTTATTTCACTAGCAAAGATTCTTACTGTGTGTTTCATATAAATGAATTCCATAAACTTTGATAGAATTTATTTGTAGGTTTAATTCTTATGTTTGCTTTATCTTACTAAAAGATTTAAATCATTCATTTACAAATAAAGGAATTAGTTTTATTTATATTTTGCTCATTTGCAAATCTAACCACAATAGGCTTTCATATATCATTTTGACCAAATTATCCACCTTGCCACACTCTCTGAAATATTATTTAAGACAGTTTAGTAAATAAAAGACAAATAATTTTAAATTATCAGCAATTCAAATACATGATTTTTTTTATACAAGTAGACACATGATTCATTTACAGTAAACATCCCAAGATGTTATTTTATTTCTGAATATAAATTCTCATAAATTTTATTTCATTTCATTTACAAATGAAATAAAATCAAAAAATTTTTATTGTGCACCACATTTATTGATGATTGCTAGGCCTATCCTACACCCTTAGTCTTGACTCATAAGTAATGTAGATGCATGGCACTAGAATAGTTCCTTAATCTAGGTTAAGGGGTTAAGGAACAACGAATTTTACAGACGATGTCAATTGTTGTAGACTACATCCCTCGATGATTGTTAAATCCATCTTGTTGAGGTATTATTCGTTTTAAACTTGTTTGATTTGAATATAGGCCTTTGTAGTTTTGTTCTTGAAAAAGAGCCTTATTGGATTAAGATTTTTCTATAATTTTGTTTTTGCAAAAGAGTATCAAATTAAGAGAGAAAAATACTTATAAATTATCCTTAATCTCAACTCTCGAGCGATGTGGAACATATTACAATATACCTTTCATACCCAACATTTTGTTACTTAGTTGGGATTTAAATAAGTCAAATCTGATTACAATAATTTAGTTAAGGGGAAAAAAATCATTGCCGCAATGGTGATGTAAACGATAAAGACACACGTCCACTAACTTACCGTCCTCAATAATCATTAGGCTTCAATTGATCTAGGCATTGTATATGGATGCTCATAAAATTCAAACTGAAAATAGATGTTTCTTTCTTCTCAAAACAAATTAGTGTTTTTTAGTTACTGGATTGGACTGATATTTATTTAGTAGACAAAAAATGTTCCCTAGACGGCCATCAAAGTGTCAAATTAATTCACTATTGAAGTAGTACTTTCTTCATTGGCATCTCCTTGTTTGTCTCTTACATTAATTAATTACATGCCCACTGAATTTTAGTCATTTTTTTCATGCTTAATCATGATGCATATTGCACAAATTGGTCAAGTTGTTTTTCTCTGGCAACATCACATTCATGCGGACATAATCGATAACACTTCATGGAAATCATCATGTAAATTCTGTCTGAAATTCGTTTCTTCTAATACGACAATACCAAAATTCTAAGAAAGAATTACTAGTTGACAAAAACAAAATGGTCAATGCTTTGATGATTCTCATGAAGATGCTATAAATATTGCTGTATATTGACGAGGCATATGTTAATTGTCTGATCCAACTTGGCTACAAAGGATCTTTAGAGTTTTTCTTTGAGAGTTAAAAGGATTTTTATGCTTGATGTAAAAGAATTAACTGATCAGGTGTGGTATGCTAATATTAAATATTCATGATCATATGCATATCCTTTCACTCTATTTATTTTTTTTTCTTCTCTTTTTCTTTATAGTTTTTAGAGTATAGGCTGGTTTCAAATTTCATTATATATCAGGTACCTAGATTAGCTAGCTAATTTGATGTGGATATTATTAAAGTGTATAATATATGAAAATGCATAGCATTAAACTATGTAAGACATCCTCAACCTTTGTTAAAACAACATGTTGAAAAAAATGGTTCTTCCATAATCAGTTCAGAGTAAAACCCGATTCTATTAGGTTAAGGGTATCTAATCTTAAATGATTCTGATTCAATTAGTCTAATTTTATATAGATAAAATTATTGTTTAAGCAGAAACCTAATTAAGAAAATAGTCCTAGAAAGATTTAAAAGAGTTTTCTTATTTAGTAGATTCTTATTTATTTACGAAGTCTACATCTACACCTCTAAAAATTGGCTTTTAGGGCAAAGCTATGGCATAACATAGAGAAGGAAGCAGTTTGGCCACACAGAATTACACCATCCTCTCTAAGAGAGAGAGAGTGGCGCCTTCTAGAGGAAAACTAGGAGAGGGCGGTTCATCCTTTATAGGTGTAGAAAAGAGGAGTTTTTCTTCCTCCCACTGAGATCCTGCCTTCGTTTTGATCTTTATGGACCTTTTAGATCGTGGAATAGTCTAGTATTCTCAACCTAACAAGCTTAGGGATATTTGCAATGCTAGCATACATAATTCTACTTTTACCTGTGAGTATTTCTGTTGCACTTCAAGAGATAAGTACTTTGGACCGTTTTATTCTATGAGTTGAATATTGGTTTTCTGTTATTGTGAACCTGTTATCTTCACAACATTATACATTTTATTTTTTTTTGTTTTTCAATTACCAGACCATAATATTACTGTTTTAAAGATTAACGAATTAAGCATTTAGCAATAGAGAATTTTTATAATAGTAAAAATAAGGTATAAAATTACACTTTTTTCTGCAATATGATATGTTTATGGTCGCCGTAAATATACTTTGAAAGACGATCTCATTGACAAATAGATGAGTAAACATACTAACATTCATGGGAAAAAGAAAAGAAGATTATAATTACCTCCAAAATCCAAATTTACGTTGATAATCAAAAAAGTTTGTTAATCAAGAAAAAAGAAAAGAAACAATAATGAATGTCGATACATTATAGTCTAAAGCTTATGCCAAAGTAGCGTTCTTTTTTGGTGTGTGTGTGTGCTTTTTTTCTTTTGAGATATGCCTTCTTTTTTTATTTTATTTTTCCCATATCAGGCAATCCTATTGCTTTTGCGCTTTGCCTGCACTTTCACACTTCAAATTGGAAAAAAATGCAATGCTTTTGCTGTTTTCGATTTTCTTTTAGTTTAGTCAAGATTTGGGGTATGGAAAGTTTCAGGATAGCAACACAAAATGTAATCTACAAATGATTATATGGCCAAGAAAAAGGAGAAAGTAATAAAAAAAATAGGACTAAAGCATTAAAATGCTTTAAAAAAGAAACAATAAACAATAGCAAAAATTTGACACAAGCAACTTTCGTCATAGGAAGAACACATTGTTTTGGACTTGACTATATGCAATATTAATGTTGGTGTCTAAAATGATGATATTATTTCCCTATTTTATGGCTGATGATCTTATCATATCCCACTAATTTGATTTGTATGAATTAGTTTAGCTCGACTCTTTGCTAAGAACTGGAGTCAATGTGGCTCTTCATGTCAATCTTTACACTTCTTAATTATGAACTCCAAATATGAAATTGTCTGCCATAAAAAGGGTGCAAATTGCGATGGCATACGATTAACTTTTATTTAAAATAACAGCTGATTAATCTTTACACTAATTTTTGTGTGTAAATAATAGTTTAGGTATACAGTCATTCCAATATTACTATGATATGACTTGATTGTGAAGCCCATTAAACCGACCAAACCTAACAGAGATAAAGTTTAGTTCATATGGTATACGAGAGCCAAGTACAACAACGTCCATATTCTAGAAAAATGCACAACAAACACATGATTTAAATGGAGTTGATAAGACTCTAGATATTTGTAAAGAGAAAAAGCAAACATAATCCTATGTTTAAAATTTGAAGAGGATATCTGATCAGACTCTTCATCCATTTTTACTGTATAAATAGACCTCAACTTCCTTTATGAGGTACATTCTGCTCACTCGCTAAAGAATATTGATACTTTCTTGGATCGTTGACTAGAGTTTTGGAGTGATCGGCAGGACAAGTTCCCATCCTCTGACCTTTATTTTGCAGGTCACTCAAACATCAAAGCTTGAAGACATTTCTCTCTCATTATAAATTCATTGTTGCTTGATCGAGACAATAATAATTTACATTTTCTTGATTCATCTTGTCTCATAAACCAAGTTTATAATTTGAAACTAGCATTTATGCAAGTCAATGCATTACTATTTGAAGTGTTTTTTATTAGGGTGATTGTCACCATGGTGTTACATAGCATTTTTATTTATATAATTATTATTATTTTAGTATATATTATAATCTTAAAATATATATTTTAATATTTGGGTCAGGAAAAATCAGTCCACGCACTAATTTCTTTAACAAAGTCTTGATTTTATATTTATAAATTTCTTTAACTATAATTTTGAAATTTCTGTTTAAAATATTGAAAGTTGACTGATTAAACTCGTAAATTACGAATCTGTGACGCCTATATGTGAAAATGACCAAATTTATTATGCGGATCGGACTGGGCAGTGCTGTGGGCGAGAATTCCAACCCTAATATTTCTTGAGCTCGACCCACAATCCGCCCTTAATTGTCCACCTGTCTAGCTGCAGCATGGCATGAAGAACAAAGTTGTTATCAATTAAAAAGATAATAACCTTTTCACGTGTGATACGTTTGTTTAGTAGACATTCCAAAATTGCCTTTCCAGGAGAAGAGTATAAGATTGTTGAAAGGTCAGTGACTAAATCACAAAGTACATGCTACTTCAGAAAATGCAACGGTCGCTCTTCAAGCCTTTCTAAAGAATTTAAATACATTATGGTGGAACACCACATCTTAGCCAAGCCAATCATCTAGTATATGTAATAAATATTACTCTTTCTCATCCTTCTTTTCTTTTCATAAGAAACAATATTCTACTTGTAATTTATTAAAAAGTTACTTTTTGTTTTTCATATATTTATAGTTTTCCAATAACTTTCTTTTAGTGTTTCTAGTTTTTGAGGGTTAAGAGGAAAAGAGTATGTTTAGTTCCTATCATCTCCAATTTTGTAAACATATAAACCATAAGACCAGTGATATATCTGAAGTTTATTCGGACAGCATATATTCAGATTTTAATTTTAAAAATAGAATTTATTGAATGTTTGAGTCATTTGGAAAATCAGAAATTTGTTTACAAAGATGTATGCAACTTTTCTTTTTATAGTGTCAAGTTTTCTATATATAAAATGTGTGGTATAATAAAAAGCGTAAATCCACATCATTTGTCGATTGCTTTTTTTTTTTGGCCAAAGAGAAATTAATATCATTCATATTCAGATCTAACTGGAGGTACAAAGGATCAAGTTTACAAGGAAATCCATAATAAATTTGTGAGATCTAAAAAACAAATTACCATGATATAAAGGTTTTACAATAAAAGATATGGGCCTGAATATCATACAAATTGGCCAACTAAAATTAGAGTTACACAACAAGACATGTGGTTCTAGAAGACCACCTCTGCAGCAACCCACCATGAACTTGGCGACATGAAAGCCGCCGCTCAAGAAATAAGGACCCCAAACCCACGAAGACATTGCCGACCCTTGATTCTTGCTCTGAATGCAACCTCCATCAGCTCCTTCTATGTTGATGGTCATCATTCTGGAGAGGAAGATCTTATGCTTTGACCACCAAGCTAAACACCATCGATCTGAATAGCTAGAAGTGATACCAATTCCTCCTAAACAAACAGCCATTACAGTAGCATGTATTTCACACAAAACATTCCATCTCTTGTCACAAAAGAACTCCAAAGAGGAGATGAAACTACACACAATGGCAGAAAGTGGCATTTATATAGACAAAAAATACAAAATAAATTAAAAGGAAGGAAAAGTAAAAGCCAATCGTCGGCCAAAGTGGCCGGCGAAGGCTTGTGAAGACCAAAAGCTAGTGAGGTTGTTGTGAACTTCACTTACCTCAATGGTAGGCAAGGTCTCTCGTAGATCTTTGGTCCTGAAATCAAACTCTTGAGTGAGGAGATTTGGATATTATCGTATGCTTTATTAGAGGCCGATAAAAAAATTTAGGATCATAAATTTAAAAAATTTCCCAATTTATATATGATTTATATTTCCTAGGGGAATTGAGGGAAAAGAAAAGCAATCGATTGACCTAACTGATTCAAATTGTTGTGATTGGTTAATTGATTGGTTTAGTTTAGTGGTGGACGGTCTTAAAGAAGGATAAATCGACAGATTAAATTTGATTTGCGGTTTTAATTTTTTCACAAACAAAACTAAATACACGAAATTTTAATGCAAATGCAAACCAGTAGCTGAGAAAATTATCAGAAAAAAACCCCTCTTAATCGTGATTAGTCTTCTCTAAAATACACTAATCCACCCCTAACCACTTAACAAACTAACAAGCCCTAGATTCTTCCCTTTCAAAACTATTAACCCTATATCGTTTCTGATCATCTTCATCACTACACCATGTTGTCATCACTCTTTTTCAAATCTCTTCTTCATCTCCTCTTTCTCTCTCACTCTTAATCCTTTTTCTCTCAACCTTTTTTCTTTTACATATAGCATTTGCTTTTGTTAGGAACTGATTTAATGTAACTAAAAGTTTAAGTTGATCTGTGAAACCTAAAATTTGGTTAAAATTACATTCCCTTACAAGCTTCTTACTCTCATTCTTATTCCCTTCTCTCTCACACTTGTTACAACCTTCTCACTCTCAATCTTAGTCCATTTGCTCTTATATCAAGACACACTGAGTTAGAGCTTAATTCCATCTAAAGGACACCTTATAAAAAAGAGAATAATATATGAAGACAACATTGGCCATACAATTAATCTTTATATATATTTAAAGTAAGAGAGTTTTCTCATGTTTCTGACATGTGGATAGCTTTGTCCATTGACACATGGTGTTTGGGTTTATTCATATAAGGCTACACAAGTGCACCTGTAATTTACATCTAAACAAATTACACAAACGTGTCATCCTTCCGAATTGAAAAAAATTAGTCCTCACTTTCCACCCTGAACATTCCATTAACGATAATGGAATATGGTTATATATTATAGTAATATAAATATAGTTATATATAAATATTCATATATAAATATAGTAATATATTGATTAGCAAAAATTCCATTATTATTGTGATATTCAACTATTTTTTATTATATTTGCAAAATGTTAATTGAAATATATTTATAAAAATTCCAACATTGTTGAGATACGCAACTATCTTTTGGTATATTTTCAATATATTATCGTAATATAAATATAGCTATATATAAATTTTCATACATACATATAGCAACTATCAAAAAACATACTAATATATTGATTTGCAATATAGTAATAGTATATAAATATTTGTTAGTTACACTAATTATCTTCAGAGTGTATTACAGTATATTCTTATGTGCAAAATAGTAATAGCATATAAATATTTGATGGCTAGACTATTTATGAAGTAGATATTAAGATTAATTTGTAGTTTTTGGCAGCGTACGCGCAACATTGAGAGTAGGGTTTGCTCAATTGAATTTATCATTCAAAACTAAACATTCATGTGCTTTTAGCTCTTCGGTTAACAGTCGGACACTGTGCACACCATGTTCTTGCTTAATTAATTCACCCCTTCTATCTTAACAACCCTTCCGTATCGTCGACCATTGTTATGAACATGATCTTGGCCCAATTAATTCACCCATTGAAAGAACTCCTCCTTGTCTATTATTTCAATTGTTCACTCGATTGTCTTTTTAACTTCCACACTTCCATTGCTACCATTTTTTCATTCAATTAATTCAAAGTAGTACCTATATAAATAGAGATACTCCCGTCTTTCCAATTTGATAGGTACTAACTACTTTTCACAGGAATTAAGTAGTAGTTTTAGCAGTTAAAATACTTTAATTCTATACAATTTTTTATTTATTCCTTTTGACTAATTGTATTTATAATTAATAAATTAGTTAAAAGAAAGATTAAATAAAGGTAAACTTGTAACTTCATTAATAATAAATGCAACAACAAAAAAAAAAATTGTGCCTATGTTTTGAGACATACAAAATAGAAGGTATGCCTATCAAATTAGGACGATAGAAGTAGATGCTAGGCCTTTTTCACATGAGTTGTTTGCTTTTCTTTTGACTATTGAAGATTTTTTGTGCAGTGTGAAGGAGCACCACATATAACAAAATTCAAGAATTCACTAAATTGTTATGCATAGTTAATTCTTAATTACTGTTTATTTAATTTTGAGAACCTTTTTACTTCTAAATTGTCGTCAAGTTTCTGGTGTGTGATGTTATTTTGTTTTGTTTTTGTAGATTTCAAACTGAAGTTATGACTAGTGGGGATTGAAAAATGATATACAAGGATGAAGATGGAACTAAAGAGAGAAGTGTCATGGTGAAGAAACAAACGTAGAAGATGGTATAAGAATATTTCTCTTTACTTAGAAGCCATTTGGTATGGGAAAAATGTACCTAAGAATCGAAATGGGAATGAGTCTTTCCAAATTGTTAAATATTTCTTTTTATTTAGGAGTCATTTGGTATGAGAAAAATGTGCCTAGGAATTAGAATGAAAATGAGTCTTTCCAATTTGTTGAATATTCCTCTTTACTTAGGAGCTGTTTGGTATGGGAAAATATATACAGGAATCAGAATGGAAATAGTCTTTCCAATTTGTTAGATTTAATTTTTACAAAACATGTTTGGTGCTGTTGTGTACTCGAATATATATTGGTGTAATTATATCTAATGGATATCAAAAACCAAATTATTCTTCTGACCTTTTGTTTTTAGGTTTTACATAAGTTACATTACTTTTTCATTTTAAAAAAAGTTACATTTCTTTTTATTTTCACAGAAAATAAATGCATGTGATTTCTTTTTATTTTTATTTTTAATCAGATATGTAATGTTGAGCACGCAACAACATAACTTTAATTGTCAAATTGTCTTTTTTATTATTTAATACCTAATACTATTGTTAATTTAGCTATAATTTTTTCCTTAACACTTCAACTTATAACTCATCTGTCAACTTAAAATTTTTCAAAATATTCAAAATTAATTCAAGCATGTAATTTTTAAACATATAATTGTTTATTCTAAAAATTATCTTTTTATCGAAATAAAAAAATACAAACTACCATGCATAACACGAACATTATCCTAATTCATGTACATAGCTACCTTATATAGTTTATTTTTCATATAACATAAGCCAAAGTCTAAACCTTAAGGTTAATTAAACGCCCACTTAACAATTTGAACTACTATTAATTGCTAAGTACTTCACATAGTTTGCCGCAAAATAAATTTCTTTTCAACAAAAATGATATTTTTACGGTTTCATTTACTTTTACACAAATATTTGTTAAATTCTAGAACTTGAATATGTGGTTCTATATAAATTAAGGTCGTTTGATGTTTCTGTTGTTTAAATTCTTTAAACTCTTTATAAATTATACGTTGGAGTGATACAAGGCTAGAATAACCATTAAAAAGAGAGAAGAAAAGAAAACTAAGAGTAAGGGCAAGCCTAAACAGACGTGACAAACCCACAAAAGATTGTCTCGGAAACGGCCGACCCAACATAACTTAGTGGGAGACATCAAAACGTTAGCCACAGAACGACTCTCTCTCTCACTTTCTTTCTGTTGTTGATAAAGACAAGACTGACGTTACTGGACTTTTCTTTTGCATAACTTAGTGCTTTGTTTTGCTCGATGCCTTCTATCGCTCACATTCCCCCACTAATTAATATTAGTATATATAAATTTATACTAACTTCAAAGTAAATTATTTGCTTTCTCCTATACAAGTGCGCAGTGGCGGAGCCACCAAAGGACCAGTGGGTGCTCGGACATCTATTGGTACCGAAGGAGAGCCATTAGAGCCCCCATCAAGCGGCTTCAAGGAAGGGCCGACATTGTTGTCATTAAAGCTTGGAGGTGGAGCCGTGGAGGTGACCTAAGGCTAAGGGTACGATGGAGTCACGGAGGAAGATGAAGTGCGGAAGCAAGGGAACTCTTTTTCTTTTTTAAGTCATAGGGCGGAATGACGTAGTTTCGCCATGTGGCTAAAAAATAAAAAAAAAAATCAGTAGGGCGAAACAACGTCGTTTCACCCACTAAAATAAAAAACAATTTAAGTAAGGTTGTGGTTGTTGTGCTGCGTTTCTAATTGACTCGCTCATTCCCCTGTTCCCCATCTCATAACTCCTTCTTCCAAGACCACGGTTCCACCCACATCCAATGCCGACGCACTTCCGCCGCCCCTCTCCATCTAGCCGCCGCCTCTCCTTCACTGAGGCCCGACGCTGTCTCCCTACCCTGGTAAGTGTAATTTGGTTTTTATTTTAATTAGGGTTAGAATTGTTGATTAATT